>KZ505743.1:718559-731899 GCA_002844005.1 Limosa lapponica baueri
ATCTCTGTCGTATTTTTGGACGAGAAAATCTGTCGTGCAGTTTTGACTTTCTCCATTGCAAATATTTGCACTGCACTTAATCTTTTTTTTTTTTTTGAAGTATAACAGGAAGGCAGAAAGGGAACATTTTGCTGATCCATGAGTGCCAATGCAAAATGAAGATGTCTGAGCTTTCCAGTCAGTCCGTGTGCCAAAGCCAAAAGTGCGTCAAAGAACCAGAAAGGACAACCTACCCTAGAAATAGATACTCTGCAAGATCCTCCTGAGAAGAACAATTCTCTGACTGGGCTGCAGCCTTTATAAGAAGCCAGGCTGTTTTCCCCCATCCTGCTTACTTGTCCGTACAGGCTGAGCTGCATTTGCGCAGCATTTGTTCCTTTTCACATGAGTGGAGCAGAAGGATCAGAAAAGTTCACTGAAAACTCCTGTTAGGGCCTGTGTAGAATTTTTTTAAATATATGCCTTTAAGGAAAGCTAAAGATGATTGAATTTCAGTTTGATAGCTGTAGATGCTCTTTCTCAGCTGTGATTCTTATTTTTTTCCAACACTGTATTTGGCATCCATGCCTTGTTACCAGTGACATTTAAGAGAATGTGTTTTCTCAGCATTGCCTTGTGATGAAAGGAAGGGTCGAAGATGTTTTCCAAATTCACAGTCCCGGTGTTTCTTGTTGCTATTCTTTTGAAGAAGATGGTACGGCCTTTTCTTCTATTCCTAGATGGATCTATCTGAAGCATTCCCAAATGTCTGTAAAGAAGCAGTGGTGTCCCATAAAGGAAAGCCAGATGCTCTAATACAGATTTGGGAGAGTGCACGAGACTGTCTCTCCTGCTGGCCTTATCACTTGTTATAGTTTTACCATCACTGACAGTAATATTTCATTAATCTGTCACATGGAATTCCATTTGAGAGAATGTAGTGTTTTAGAAATTTTGTCAGTTTTAATGCTCAGCAGTGATTTATAATATTCTGTGAAATTAATATATTATTAAAAATATGTCTACAGATCTGACTACACATTATGACACATTCGAAGGATCTTGCCTTCTCTTAGAACGCCCATCTCCAAGCTCTATTCATTTCATTTGCCATCAGGAGCATGTATCTGGTAGCATTTTCAAGCTGTAACCATGCAGCCATTGAAAAAGGAACGAAAAAAATGTCTCTAAACTTTGTGTTTCAATCAGGTATAATTTTGAAAAAGTTCTATGCCATCAGAATTAAACATGTAGAAATTGCATATTGAAACATCTTAGCAAATATTCCAGAATATCCTTCTGCAAATTGAGTAGTGCATCTGTTGGTATGTTCTATTGTTTGATCTCATTTATGAGGAACAGTTCACTGGTCTACAACAATTCCTTTCTTTTGGTGGAAATGGTTTTTAAGTGTGCACCACTGCAAAACTTTTCTTAAAGCCAGTCATGACCAGGACTTTTCTCTTTTCCATTTTCCCTTTTCCCAGCCTTGCCTTTACTTATCTTGAATTTGCCTTTGGGCTGAGACTTAGCCATGTTTTTGAGCTGGATGCAAAGTTTCCCAAACCCTTACTCCCTCAGTCGGTTCCCACCCCAGGGAGGCAGATCTCACTCTGATGGTACGATAGTGCTTTGTGACGGACATGGTAATACATTGCCTGGATGAAAGCTGACACTGCTCTGAGAAATATGACGGTACCTCTGCCCTTGATCAGGCTTCCCATTTGAAAGTTTTCATTTTGGTAATTACATCCTTCCCAGATAGCAGCCATGGTCATTGATCATACTAATATCATTATAACTGATTCCCGTAAGTCACCTTTTAAAGACACTTTCTATGGTTTCTTTCCCCCCTATATCTTCTTCCTCTGCAGTCACAGGATAAGACTTTTTCTGTCTACCCTTCACCTGATTGATTGGAAATGCCACATACTTCCTTTACGTATGGCCTGGTAATATACACATCACATTTCTTCCCTTGGGATCTTAATCAGAACAAGTAATGGCCTTTAGCTTTTCTCATTAGCAAAATGGAAAAGAACCATACCCAATCCATTAGAAATACAGCATTGTAATATGAGCTTATAGAAAAATGGCTGTGTGCCAGCGGACATGGAGTGAGTTTACCTTAAAGGATTTTCAGGGAAAAAAAAAAAGAAAAAAACCACACCACCTCACCCTTTCTGTCTGGCAAGCAAACATTCTGAGCCATAACTTGTCATGCCTGTCTGTCAAGTATTTTGCTGTTTCTCCGTAAGTGCTGTTTGGATAGCTCTGTCATATAAAGGGCATTCATAAGGAGGAAATACGGGTGTTTGTACATGTATTAATATCTTCCCCAATGTTGATTCGCTTCATGGATTATCCTCCTCATATACCATCTCCTATCAGAATTGGAGGGAGGGGAGGAAGTTGGGAAGATTTTGTTACACTTTGCTTTGCTTTTTATTTTTCACAGAATGTGCTAACCTGAAAAAATGTAACAAGAACAACCATTATGGCATACTCCTCTATCCAGCATTTACCTGAGACTGCTGCTATGCTTTTTTTAGCCCTGTCTAAAACTATTTACAGTCGGTACACTGAAAGTGGGGACAAGACTGATTAAGCGGGTTTTTTCCCCCACTGAAGTGAATTGCTTTTCAATTGGCCTAATTTTATTAGCCCTAAAAAAATATTAAAATTCATACACCAGCATTTGTCCAGAACTGTAAGAGGGTGTTAAAGCACAAACCCATACTGATCGGTAATTGTATATAATTTGAATGTATATGAGCTGACTCTGTCTCCGTTGGAAAGCTAGCACTGAAGGAAGACAAAGAACAGCCTTGGAATGCTGCTATTCTGCCAGCATTAAAACACATCTGTTTTAGTGGCCCCTTCAAGCATTGCTAATGTGATTCCTGGGAAAATAAGTACTAAGCACACCCATAAAGCTATATTAAATAATGTCTTATGGCGCATGGGTGCTTGCTTTTTTTTTTGCTTTTTTTTTTAATACACCTAAGTTTCTTAGGTCATAAGTTGCTCACCTGTACAAAGTGAGATTCAGAGCTAAATGATCAAGCTAGCATTCTTGATGACTTCACTTATGGTTCATCAGCTATGATAATCACATTTTCCTAACAAAATAGGTTGTCCAAGCACAAGGTAAAGAAAATAGTACGATGAAATAGTGTGAAATACATGGCAGTAGTCAAAAAAGAGAGACATTCTAGGGAGAGAATTAGTGATTAGATGACAAAACAGGAAGGCTTAAAGCAAGGAGGGATGACTTTTCTTTTAAAGTATTGGCTTTTTTCTCCTTCTTTCATTTTCTATTTTGTTCTTTTGATGTTTTTTTACTTTGGGGTATCTTCCTCCCCCCTTCCCCCTTGTCATTTGGATGAAACAATGATAAATTGAGACAGGTTTTGTGTAATTTGTACCACAAAGTAAGTTTAGGAGGTCAACACTGTGAGCAACTCGTTACATGGTAGACGAGCTCATGGCATGGCAATACAGTTCAGGCCACTTAGCCAGCACCCTGCTAAAAGTCAAGGTTTCTCCTTTGGTTATACAGCCCTGGAGCTGATATGGTCTGATGCCTCTCAGAGATCCTCCCACAGCTGATAATTAACATACTTAAGGACAGACTGTAATATTGTTACTTAGTCACACGCTGTTAGTAGGGCATTGACACTAATTTTAAGAGGATCTTTCTCATGTAAGAATTTCAAGAGTTTGTGGAAGGCCAGTAAAAGGAAGCCCTCACAAAAATACTTGCTATTCCCACCTTCCAGAGCTCTGCCATGTAACCAAAGGTAATGATCATGTGAATATATTTAAAGATTTATCAGATCATATCATATGCTAATAAGAAGCAATATTTTGTACTGCATTCTTTTCAAACATAGTACTTCAAATGTACTGAAGCTGCCATCAGGAATTAAAGGTTACTATTCCCTGTTATTCCCACCCTTTCCAAATGCAAACATGGCTGATCCTTTTGCCCAAATTTACAGATAGAAGAGCTGGCTGAGCAACACCCATGGTTTCCAGTTTGTGGGAAACTGATCTGATGAAATTTGGTTTCATTCTGATTCATCTTTTAAAAACTCAAAACAAAACAGAAGGATTCTCCCA
Organism: Limosa lapponica baueri; assembly: GCA_002844005.1. NCBI lineage: Eukaryota > Metazoa > Chordata > Aves > Charadriiformes > Scolopacidae > Limosa > Limosa lapponica. Next base: position 722,664 of record KZ505743.1, read on the forward strand.
TAAGCCAGAAATTCCAAACAAAAATTAATTTTTGGAAACAGTGGCTCACGGTATTTCCAACACAAAATATACTCCACAAGATCCTGACAGCTGCCAATTGGTTTAAACATCCCTCTCAGTTGCTGTCCTGCTCCATGTCAACTTTCAGGCAGCAGCTGCAAAGCGCTCCCAGGATTTCATGTTCCAGAGCAGCCTTACCATGTCCGATGCTTTGGGCAGGCTTCCAGATCTCCTAATGAGTCGGCTTACAGGTCTGCTTCCTGAGGACCAGATTAGTCCTGGGAGCCAAGTCAGAAAACCCCAGGAATGTTGCTTTGGGCAGGCAATTTGGTGGGATTGTCCTGGAAAAAAAGCAGGGCACCAGCTCAAAGACTGCTGGTTCCTGGCTGTGCAGGAGCAGGCAAGGATGTCCCAGAGCTTCTTTTCTTTTTCTTTTATTTTAGCTTTTAATTGTTCTTGCTTTCATCTGCTTCATTCTTGGACGGTCGGCCCATGAGCTGTTCACTCATGTCTGGTCTGAAAGAGCAAATGGAAGTTATATGTGATTGATGAGCAACTGTTATTTTAAAAGTCTAAGCAATTCTGTTGATTTAACAATTTCATCCATACAGTGTGGACATTTTCACACAGTAGTCTGCTTCTCTTTAGACTCTTCAATTTCATGGAGATTTAATAGCCTCTAGAAGACATGTTTACCTCTAGAAAGCAATTATTTGTTCATATAAATGGATATGTTATTAATAATATCTTAATGGGCTCATGTGTTGAGAGTTTCACTGAGACATTTATTTATTTACTTATGCTGAAAATATTAAAATGTACAGATCAATCTTCCTTCATCTTAGTAGCAGCCATTCATCAGGGACTAATTGGAAGTATTGTATTCAGGTGAAAATTCCTAAGAATTTCCAACTGAGAGGGTGCATAGGGAATTTTTATGTCAGAAGAAGCAGTTATAATTCTGCTGCATCACCCCTTTATTCAGTATACAGGATCTCAAAGAAGAATATAAATGTGACAGAATCTTGTGATTACTGACCCTGGCTGACCAAGGCTCATGCAGTATACTCTTTTGTTATGATATAGTCACTCTACCCCAGATTTATATAGGGTGCTGCAGACAGGACAGTCTGTAATAAATCATTCTCTAACCCATGCTTAAAAACTTCCCCCAGAGATCTCATAATGTACATTCACCAAACAGGTACATAGAGAATGTTAGGAAAAGTAGAAATGCCCTTTTTGTAGAGAAATGGTTAAGAACTGAAGAAATAAGAATCAAAAGTCTTGGTCTTTGTTGTAAGCATAGGAGAAGTCTTACTCTCTTGTAAATGTATCCATCAGATACATGGCATTATTTGAATTATGTAAAAAAGCAGTTTTCACATCTTGAGGCTATTTATATATGCAGTCATACATGGAGAATCAGTCTACATTTCTGTACAGCCTCCATGGATGCCTGCATACAGCAGAGGCGTTGTCACAAGGAAGACGAGTGAAAATATCATGGGCCCAAGTACACCGACGTGGACTGCATGTGGGTGTGGGGGTGTATGTGGGTGTGGGATCTGCACTGTTTCTTCTATACCTTTGTATTACTCTGATTTCCAAAGGTAGGGAATTGTGAAGGATGCTTAGAACTCCTGAAGAGAAAAGGAGATTAGTTTGTAAATGTAGTTCTTGAAGTTATTATTCTCTCTACCTTCATTTAACCTGTTCAGAGAATTAGGTAACATCTCATTAGGAAGGCTGAAAGGGAAGTGATAGCCGATGTTCCTAAATACATTTGTATTATTGAGCAGCAGGGAAGGAAGGTTAAATCTTGTAAAGATTTCTATTCTCTGCCTGAAAAATGAGTGCAGTGGCCCAGTGATGGGATTCTGTTGAATGACAGTGCTATTCTTGATATGGCTATGGTAATTGTGTGGTAAAATAGCATTAGATGATTGTATTTTAGGCCAGGCTGATAATTATTAGCAAAAATATTGTAATATATGCAAAAACTGCATATCTTTTATTCTCACATTCTTTAATTGGGAAAAACTAAGATTAATAACAGCCATTGAATAATTGCAGGATTGAGCTGGAAAATCAGAATGCTTCTGGGTAGCAAAAAATATTTGAAGTTTGAAGTAAAAACTAGATATTGTATTTCATTGAACTGCCACTGGCGCTGATGAACTAGATGGTTCTTTTCTCTTCCTGAGTTCCTATGTCTCCATGCCAGACTATAGGATAAGAGGACACAGCAAGACAATGTTCTTTTCTATTGGAGAACAGGGTATTTTCAAATGAGAAGGTGGAACCAGGGACAAAAAAGCAGCAGTTTTATTCTATATTTCATTAAAGGTACAACCACTTCACAATGGATGATGAGAGATGCAATTTTTGTTCTTTGCAGGGAAAGAGACTTGAAAGTGGGAGGGCAGGTTTTCTTCATGGGGGAAAAAAAAAGGGATGATAAAAATAAATCCAGCCAACAGTCTCATTTCCCTCAGTTTTCCAGCGATGCAAATGTTTTCACATAATTCTGTTAGTGATGCAGTGTCTAGACTTCTCAGATGGTTTAAAAAAAAACACACAAACAAACCTTGGCGTTAATTCTGAGAATCCTAAAAAGCTAAGTCATTATCACTGTGCTATAGTTCATGCAGTGATACGAAACCACAGATAGTCACTGAAGACCAGACTCCTGAATCCTTGCTCATTTAAGACACATGGGTTAGCATTTACTCACATAAGAAGTCCCATTTAATCTCCCATCAGCAGGCTGCTGCAATGTAAATGCTCACCAGCATATGCTGGTACAAGACTTCTGCAATTTGGCTCTCACCTTGACTGAAAAGGCTCTGTGCCTTCTCAGGAACAAGATGATGAAATAAGGAAAGCGATTTTTTGATTCTTGCAACAGATATGCATTTATATGAATGTTTGCCCTGGTTTCAGCTGGGATGAGAATAATGTTGATAACACATATTGTTTTAATTCTTGCTAAATAACGTTTATATTAGTCAAGGACTTTTTCAGCTTCTCATAGAAGCTGAGAGGGAGCATAGACAGGCCAAGCTGGCCAAAGGAATATTCCATACCATAGACGTGATGCTGAGTACATAAATGGGGGTTGGCTGGGGGCAGGGATCCATGATCGCTGTTTGGGATGGGCTGAGGAACCAGTTCACCAGGTGGTGAGAGCACCTTGTATTGTGTCACTTTATTTTGTGTATTCTTTTACTATTATTTTTATTATTACTACTGCTAGTACTACTATTACTATTGCCCTCTTCCATTACTGTTCTATTAAACTGTCTTTATTTCAACCCATGAGGTTTCTTTCCCCTCCTTTTCTCCCTCTTCTCCCTACCCTACTTGAGGGGGGAGGAGGGCAGAGCAAGAGGTTCTGTGGTCCTACTTGCTGGCTGGCAAAACACCAGAAAGCAGCATGTGCACATTGATTTTATAACAGGCCTTTTCTTTAACATTTATTGCTTGCTTGTTGCCCCTTGTCCCTAGTAAGCCTACTAATTCTGAGCAAGTGTTGTTCAAAGTTTCCAAATCTCCTGCAAACTTACATGTTAATGTCTCATTTTGTAAATTCTTTACGATTTTCTTAATACCAGGAAACTTATTCAACGTTGATCAGGTTATCAACTGTTGTCACTGTAAAATCTCAGAGTACTCATGGTGGCCAAAGAGTTAACGTATATCCAGTAGCCACCTTCTAATCACAGCTGTGTTATTTTATAGGTGGTGTAAATTAAATTGTTTGGTCTTGCAAGAGGCACTCGCTCTTTCAGGCACTGTCTTAGTTGAAATTTGGTAACTAATAGTGCGTGAAAGAGGTATTTGCTATGTGTCTCAGCTGGTAGACGCTTGCCTGACCATTAACCTAGGCCCAAGAAAGGCAGAGGCTCACTAGGGCAAATGAGTAAGTGGGCATTACCTATACCATAGTCTCAATGTAAAAGCTCCTGCAAATTCCCTGCAGGTCATTCAGCTCCACCTTTGATGGGTGAAACATGTTGTCCTACTGCAAGGTCCTCCTTCACTCTGCCTGGTGCAGGCAGCTGCCTTCCTCTTGTTTCCTTCTTTCTGATTTCTGCCACCTTTATGGGTTTAGTGTTTGCTGCAGGCTCAACAGGAGTCTTGCTGGAGCCAGGCTGGGATACCCTACTGTTTGCAGATATGTAAGACCTGATGGTGCTCTCTGAATTAAACGTGATCCTTCTCACGGTTTCATTTTGTCCCCTTAACCCACCTCCTCATTCATTTGTTACATTTCATTTAACTCTTTGTAGTCACAGAGGGTAATATCTGAAAGGAGAGCAGAAGTCTAAGTGTATATTACTACTTTCATTTTCTAGCTATATATTTTTTCACATACTTAAGCAGTTTCAAAATGGTAAAGACAAAAATCCCATTGGACAAAATGTGAGCAGAATTGTTAATGTGGCATATAGGCTAAATTGATGCTCTGATAAGTGCAGTCTGAATTCAGCAGTCAGGCATTCTAAAGCATACATTGTATTATAATAGTGCACATCGTCAGTGATGAGAACTTGCATTCTGTATACTGTATGAAGAAAATAATAGTTTACAAACAAATTAAGAACACGGTGCCACCAGCAATAACTCTTTTTTTTTTCTTTCTGTGGTAGAAATTATCAGCTTTTAAAGGATCAAAGTGTCAAAAAAGCTCCCTTATACTGTCCAGATCCATCATCTGTGCCTGTAGAGTCACTATTCATTGTACTGTCAGAAATAAGCACCTTCTACTTTTAGATCCACAAAGCCTGTATAGTTGTGGAAGAATGAACAGTTTTTTCTTCTGCCTTGCACATACTTTGTTGAATGACCGATCACATTACAGCTCAAGAATCTTTAATCCTGATGGAAACATATGACAAAGAAAGAATGGATTTGGATTTTTCATATTCTCTCATTTCACTGCTTACAATAATAATATTTAGTGGAATTATCTGCATGCTGCTAAGCTGAGCATGTGAGTCATGCTGTCTCTCTTTCACACGTGCATGTGGATAAAGAACTTTAGTGAGTGTGGTTCGTGGAGAAAATAAATCTCAGTGATAGTCTTCTGACACAGATGTCTTCTTTGTTTGCCATCTGTCTACTTCCAAGTTACATTAGTTTCTTGAGGTAGATTGGGAAGCCATATGCAGACTATGTGCATCTACAAGACCTGTGGACCCCATGGAGCTGCATCACTGTGGAGTCCCTCAGTTAAGGGATGTCCTTAGAGCAGAATCTTCATCCTGGATAGTCCTGAGCTGTGTAGATACAAAATGTTTAGCTTTTCTTCTGAATCTCACAATTTTTTTCTGAAGCTCTTTTCCACCTCCCAGCATGGGCAGCACTCACTCCAATCCATCCAAAGCACACTGTTTTACAAAATAGCTAGGTAAAGTGTCTGAGGGACCCAGGGAGAGATAGACTCCAGTGAACTCAGTGTGGGCTGGGTATGGAAGCTACTGAAAAGCAATGTTCAGGAGGCTTTCTACTAACAACCAACTGTGAATGTTCATGATAGAAATTCAACTCTTGCATTATCCAAAGCCATTGATGTAAGTATTGACATGACACTGTGCCTTAGCACTATGTATTCTTTAATGTATTTATCCTGTGAGATCAGAGAATTAGGATTATGTAGTTCATAAAGGAAAGAAATACATGTGAACTAGATTGAGATAATGTCAGTTATAAAAAAAAATAATCTATCCTCCTTTTTCATTATACTGTTACTAAACAAACTTGTTATACTGTTATACTATAAGCATTATACTGTTACTAAAGCAGCTTCTCAGCATTAGGCTTCCTATGGTGAAAACGGATCCAGCAGGACAGACACTCCTGAATTCATGTGGTCTCAGCTGGGACTCCCTGTGCATGTGAAGAGACTTTAGATACTCAAGACCAATTGTGTATCTCTGAGAATTAAGCCCAAGTTGTCCTTTCTAGTTTTGTAAGGTGTTTTACAGAAGCCTCAACGGATCCTTAAGTGAGAGTCTAGAGACTGATCAGTTCCAAGCCCTGATAACATGTTTAATTGTTGACCCAGTTTTTCTTTTCTGAAATATGAGGGTATCTTTAAATTCATAAAAATAAATACATTAAGTATGTTTGGATATTCCACAGATGGACACAATGTGTATACCTGTAATACAGACCAGTCTGCTGCTGTGTAGTAAAGGGTCAGTTGTTAAGCAGTAATATTTCTCTGTAGGATTGAGCCTTGGCTAACTTTTTTCAAGACCAAACTCTTTGCCAGAAAAACTGTGACTTCATTTATGCCATTGGTGGAACTAATTTGGCCTACATCATTTGTTTTAACTATAGAACTCTAAATTATTTAACCAAAATGTTGAACCACCATTACAGTGGACATGTAGACAACCAGAATATGTTATATACAGGGGACAAGTCACATTGCTATAGTTCTTCAGGGAGTCTGGCAAGTAACTAGATGTCTTTGATCTCTAGCACTGTAGATCTTGGCTGAATTCAGTTAAAATTCATGAAAAAAATTAAACTGGGAGGGTATGGGGCAGTTGGAGTATCTGGAAAGACCAGGGCAAGCAGGGGTTGGCCAGGGCCACCAGTCACACTCAAGTCAACAGAACAATTTCCTGTTGAGGTTGTGTAGCAAGTAAGATCAGGATCTGCCTCAAGAGAAAAACAATAACAACAGAGGTAAGAAACTACACGACTACCGAGAGCAGTGCTTGCAGAGCCAACCTAGACACCAGTTAATTCCCTTACCATTTCAATTGCTGTGCAACAGAACCCAATGCGAAAGGACTTTGCAAAAAGTGGAGTGGCAGTTGAATAATTTGATATCTCTGTGTGTGATAATTTGGCATCTGTGTATTAAAACTCATATGTGTTTGAGTGTAAGGTAAGGGAATGGCAGACAACTGCATCTTATAAGAGTCTGACCGCTGATCTGCTGAATTCAAGGAAGAACTCAGGAATTCCAAGTTGAATGAGGCCACTTTATTCTTTAAACTAACATTTTTAATTAAAATCTATATATATTTGTGTGAGTGAAGCTAGCCTGTGTAGGTATTTAAAACCCTTGTAGGTCTTTGCAGAACTGTAAGAACGAGTGCTTCAGGTTAATATTAAATATTGACACATTTAGAACAATGCTACACAGCGGATGTCGTTCCAACATGTGACGGCAACAATACAAAGCAGAATGGATTAAGCAGAAGCAGCTCTGGAACACTCCACTGTAGTGTTTTCATTAGGTCCTAGTCCGTAAGGCAGGAGAATAGCGCAACAGTACTGAGTACAATAGGGATAGTTTGTCTAATGTCTTTGGTGAGATAGCATTCATTAAAAAAATATTGAATTCAGTTCTCTTTCTGAAGAACAAGGAAAAGGAGAGCTGCAGAAAAACATGGGCTGATATGGGCACACAGACACTGGGGACACTCCCATCTCTTTGCTCCAGTTAAGGAAAAAACTGTGAATTTTAGCAAAAATATTCTAATGGTTTTCAACACAGTATGCTACTGATATTGCAAGTATACATTCTATGTCAACTATGTTCCTCACTTTTTTTTTTTTCTACAGAAAAAAATTTCATTTAAGTATTTTTTTTTTCTTCTACTTGAATGAAGACTTCAGAATTTAGCTGCGGGATTCTTAAATATGCCGTTCTTATTCCCTAAGGCCTTTCTCCAGCATTGCTGCAGAGTCTGCACCCCACTATGCAATTTCATAATGCATGTCTGTGACAGGCATATCAAACCATCCAGTTAGTTTAGAATTGAGGTGAGAGAGTGCTTTAAATGTAAATTTTACTATAAACAGCGGAATAAAATCTTGCAAGCACTTCCTAGCTCTGCCAGGAAGCCAAGCTATATTTAACTTATTTTAAAATTCATCAAATACATTCTGGGCTGATTCAGATCTTCAGTGTGTCTTTGAAGATAACATGTAGTGGAAGTGTCATACAGTCACTTGTGGGACATTCTGAGATTCTTGTCGGTGAAGACATGCAGTTAGGACTGGATTGTAGAAAGAAAAGTACATACAGAACTGACAACTTAATATTGATACTTTATTTGAAGATTTGAACAATATATGTTGCATTCAGTTCAAGAGCTTTTTAAGAAGTGCAGTATATAAAGAGATTAGTGCCATACCAATGGCAAAATTCACATGCACTTATGAATTTTAAAAAAAGATTGCCTTGGAGTGCTTGGGAGAGACAGTATTTTAGAGAAGCCTATGCAAAGTGTTGGTTGCTGTAATAATAATTTGCAGAAGTTTCAAAATGCATAGAAAAGATCCCTAGAAATTAAGGGTAAGCCATATGAATTTAGCTAGGGATTCTGTGTACAAAAGGAGAAACTCCCAGATAGATCTTCCTCTTCCTTTATTTTTCCTGGCTTGGATTGCACCTTTCTGCAGCTTTGTATCGCTGTAAACTCAACTGCTGTTATTGATAGGGTTAAATATAGACTGGAATAAACCTGTCAAATTTAATGCTTCATTTTTTGTAGGTGTCATTAGATAAGATCAGTAAGACTCCAAAAGATTGTTTAGGCTAGTTTTGAATCTGTTACCACTATATATATGCTGCTATCATGTCTCTGTAAGTACAAAATAAGAGTCTCAATTTTAGAAGCCATGTGAACAATCTGAATCTATCAGCAAGATGTTTGCCATTGCCTATATTCAGATATGACCTGACTTTGAAGTTCAAGATTATGATTTTTAATAGCTAGGTAATTCCTACCATTAATTAATCCTTAATTAAAAGACATAATAGGCTATACATGAACCAACAAACTCTGAACAGAAAATTGAAACAGTGTCATGCTTTTACTATGGTTTTTTGCATCTTGATTGTGGTTTTCTGATGTTCATTTGCCTTTGATTTGTTCTAGTACATGACTGCTGCTGCACCTATGCAAGGGACCTACATTCCCCAGTACACTCCTGTGCCTCCAACAGCCGTCCCTATTGAAGTAAGTTTATCTCCATCCATGAAAGTAGAATGAAGGGGTAGCAGAACTCTTACCTATTACGCCTGTTTGAACCTGTTGTCTGAAAGGGCCCTAAAGTTACTTTGTGGAATAGTGGCTGGAAGCTTCCAGCTTTTAAAATTAGGACTGCATGTTTCTTTCTCTTTTCTTTTCTTTTCTTTTCTTTTCTTTTCTTTTCTTTTCTTTTCTTTTCTTTTCTTTTCTTTTCTTTTCTTTTCTTTT
>KZ505743.1:731959-745770 GCA_002844005.1 Limosa lapponica baueri
TTTTTTCCTTTTCTTTTTTTCCTTCCTTCCTTCCTTCCTTCCTTCCTTCCTTCCTTCCTTCCTTCCTTCCTTCCTTTCTTCCTTTTCCTTCTTTTTTTCTTTTTCCCACCTTTTTTTAATTATTATTATTATTTGAAAGGGCTCTTGTTTTGTATTTGTTTTGTTGTACAGCAGGACATGGAATAAAACATCAGTGATTATGACTGTTTTTTCCCCCATGTACTTGGGAGGGAGATGGGAGAAGTCAGGAAAACAAACCCAGCAGGCAGGCCACGAACCCAAAAGAAATTCCAAGAAGAGAAGATTGCAAGAGGGTTTGATGCGGTCCTTAGCAAGTATAGGTAATTGCTAAAACATTTAGCCACCAGAAAAAGCGATTGAGCAATGGAAACCTTCCTCTTGTATATACAGACGTGGAGGATGCTGCACTGACTGAGTGCTTTTCATCCTTGAGGAAGGATTCGCTCCCTCCCTCCTTGGGGCTGAGTCATGCTGATGACAGTCTAATGAGTAAGTATTTACTCAACCGTGTAGACCACAAGCTGCTGGGAGAGCGTCAGCTTGGCCTCCACTTCTGTGAAGCTTCATAAGGGCTGCTGATCATAGCGAGAGGACAGAGCCTTGGCATCCTCTTCCCTGTGTGCTTCTCTTTGGTGTTACCCTCTTTTATTAGTAACTTCTTCCTGGTCTGGGGTAATGCGAGGAGTGCCGGGGTCTCTGTACTTCTGTCTTCAGCTGTGTGGACTCTGGAGTTTTTGGTATTACTACTCTGTGCTTTGAGGATGCTGAGTTAGTGGTACTGTTGGCATGGCTCCACCAGCAGTCAAGTGGGCTCATCCTGGTTTCTCCCAGTTCTTTGCAATTACTGAGATTCCCAACTGAGGTCCCACAGGAAAGGCTGCTACTGTTCTGTCGTGCTGAGATGGTCGTGTTTTAGTCTTTTTTGCCTCAGGATAATTTTCCCCTAAACCTTATTTGTTTATGAACAGACCATGGATGCCTCTTTTCAATTGCCGTTCTTAGGTATTAAACTGGGCAGATACAAATCCAAATTAAAAGTAGATGGTGGAGGGAAGAGTGGCTCATTCAGTAGTACTGACTGCATGCTGTGCTGGCCAGTGTGAATGAGAAATTAAGTTAATTCTTCCTGAGCCCTCCACCCCATCACTCACTTGTATATTCATGCCTGCTAAAGCAACATGGGGTCGTAATCATCTACTATAATAATCAAAATATTATCTGGATGTATAGCCTGTCTTGCTCTGATCCAGTGATGATGATTATTGTTAATGTTTTATCTGTATTCATGTAGCATCATGAACTGGAACCCTACTATGCCAGATGCTCCGCGAGCAGAGACCAAAAGATACAGTCTCTGCCCCAGAGAGCTTACAATCTCAAGATGAGATGGACAAAAGGAGAAGGATAAAGACAAAGAAGTAGACAGAAGAAGATAATACTGACAGTCTGTTAAGCAATAGATATGAAGAATTTCTGAAAAATGAAACTGATATTTTTAACAGATAATTTAAAATAAACTACCTGTTGTTTACACAGGACTCAAATAAAAACAAAGCAAGTGCTTTGTGCTCCCTCTTCTGGCTCTGGTGTGTGCAATACAGTAATAAAGCATGTTCCCTGAAGAGACCTGCTGGTGTTATTCATGTGACCAACACACCAAACGTGAGAGAAAAGGAAAGAAAATATAGCTTACTTTGAAAGCGTGCAAAGATACTTAAAACTAATATTATTCAGACTGTCTAAATAGGATAAGAAATAGCACATAATATTAAATTCATACATATTAACTTTTGTGTGCCTACTTACCTTTTTTTCTGAAAATGTATAAATAAAGCAAAACTTCATTGGAGCTTTGACTTAACAGATACGTCCTTATTATTTTTGAGGGGAGCATGCACTGTGTAGAGGAGTGCAGTATGTTTCTAAGGCAGCTAAAATTCTGTTGGATGTGTAATAAAGCAGAGGGCAATGTGCCTAAATTCTGCCTTTATCGCATTGCCAATCAAACAGAATAAATGTGAACTCACTGTGAAGTTGGGGTAGGTAAGTGAAAATCTGAAGAGCCATACATATATTGTAAAAAATTCAAGAAGTTATATCCAGAATCCACTGAAGTCAGAAGTTTTGCCTCTGGCTTCAAATGGGCGGCAAACTGCCCTCAAAGGTGGAGGTGCTTTCCACTGGAGCCTGTGACAACAGAGTACTACAGGGGCTGGTATGCTAAGGAAGCTTCATGTGGCTGGGTTAGGTCTCTCAAACTGATGGAGTTTGTTGTGTTAGCATATGGTTCTGCTATCTCAAACTCTCTCAGCCTCTAAAGAAATACAGGAATGGTCCTGAGCTCTTTTATGTAATTTACTTCAGTGAGTAAAACTGGTAAATTTTTCATGTTCTCATTTGATTCCCTAGGGTGTTGTTGCTGATACTTCTCCACAGACAGTAGCATCTTCATCACAGGAAGCCAGTGGTCAACAGCAACAGATGACAGTGGAAACATCCAGTGAACACGCGCCTGCATATTCTTACCAACAGTCTAAGTAAGTAGGCATACACTTTTGTAACCAGAAGGTTTTATTTCTTAAATATAGCAGGACAAATTCTGCTCCCCATTTCAGAAATATGAATTCTAAGTAGCTTCCTTAAGTCCAGATGAATTCTGGATATATAGCAGTGTAATTAGCAAAAGGTTTTGGCTGGTGGCCTCACCTTGCTTTTCTGCACTCAGAAGGTTCTCAACAACTATGTTAACAATCATCATGCTGGGCTAAAGCAAAAATCTGGCGTTAAATCTGGCACAATCAGAGGTTAAAAAGAGGGCTTAAATTTCGCAGTGGTGAAAATTTTGGCATGGTACACATGTAAAGATTTCCTTCTGAAAGGGTAGCTAGTGAAGCAGTATAAATTGCCGCAAGTTGTATTTGTGATTGTGCAAAACTGGTGCCATGCAGACACTTAGTGGGCAGGAACTGGAAGTGGAAGAAGGGATAAGAAAGGGATGGAGAGAAGCACTGTTCTGTCTTTCTCCAGTCCTCTACTCCCTTTCTTTGCTTGCCATGGAGTACCTTGGAAAATTCAAAATTTATACACTGACAACTGGATCTAGAACTCCTCGAGAGTCCATTCATCTTCAGAATAATCCTCAAATGCTTCTTTGCCACAATAAAACTGGTCCTCATGAAGGGAAGGTTGCTTAGCGTCAGGGTACTCACTGAGACTGATCACTGTTGGACAGATTCTAGGAAGGAGCCCAAACCCAGTCCTTTATTAATAAATGTATATTGAATACCAGCATCACTGTGAAAAGAGAACTACACATTTCTTATCTTGGGGAAGGAAACAGACAAATAGTCAGATGAGAAATATGTTAGATATGTCAGTAAATGTATCATGACATAGTACTTATGGAGGCATAAGATATGAGCTGTTATAGGAAAGCTTAGAATTATACCAATCTGTCAATTGCTTTACTTCACTTTTGACCTCTGGAAGTGGAAGATGCATTTATTTGTCTAATATATGAGTAACAAATGGTTTCAGATCACACAATGTCCCTTTTTGACTGCCATAAAACATGAGACCTCACTATTTCTTATGTAATGCCTGTATTTGTCTACATTGACATATTACAAAAGCAGTTGATCACAAGATTTTTACTGATGGACCAAATCAGAGACACAGTCAATACACGTGTATTCCTTCTAGCCATCAGTCTCTCTAGTACCTGTAAATAAATGATGGCAAAATACTTATGGAATATAATGGACAAAGAGAGAAATACATGTGACCGTACCATCCTGTTGGCTTGTGACTGTTCTGTAGGAGTTTGGATCCTGGAACATTCCCATGTTTCAGTTCCCTTTCACTTAAGTCTCGAAGCAGAAGGACTTAGGTTCAGAAGCCCTCATAAAGTAGCTGTGAGCAGCTGATTCTGGCATTTTTCCCACAGGAGGAGACTACATTGCAATTCTTTATTGAAATGGGTGCTGTGTTTCTTGCCAGTGTGGTGAATTCCCACCTTCTCTGAGAATGAGATCCCTCATCTTTCTTTGTCAGCTACTGCCTTGTTGCAATGATGGATACACTTCTAATGGCACTGGCATTTATATTCAGAGGAATTTCTTTCTTTTTTAATCACACGGGCAGATCAACTGCAGATTTTTTATTATAATTATTTCAGGGTGGTTTTTTTTCTGAAATGTGCTCTCTATTTATATCTGCCAGTTGCAGGCAAAAATGCAAAGCGTGGGAAGCTGAAACAAACCAAAATATACACAATCTCTATCTTAATAAAACAACTTCTTCTGGAATATTTCAGTAGCCTTTAATATAAAACCAAGTGAAGTTATTTTGTAATTAAAATACAATTTTATTAATCTGCTCTTCAAAGGGCACATTTATTAATAGCAAGCATCATGCCCAATATGCAACAGCTGTTTTCAAAGTGAGATGAGAGGAAGCAGTTAATAAGACCGGACAATGATTTTGTCAGATATAGGCAAAGAAAAAGTCAGACACTATAAAATTATTTCATAGGAGCTGATCAGTCCGGAGAAAAGTTATAACAGTGTATTTCATTATATTTATTTTCTTTGCAACAATCATGAAATTGCAGGCAACGAAGGAGAGGCAATGTACTCAGAGTGAACTGGGTGGTATAAGGACTCTGTACTCTCTTTGTAAGTAAAAATAAACCATGAGACTTAAAATTTAAGTTCCACTTTTTTAATCAGCATATACGTTCTTTTATTTAATATGCTGGCGGCTGTACTTGAGGATCGCACCCATAGATGTTCAGAAATGACAAGTTCATGTCAAAAACTTGGCTAAGTATTGTGAAGCAATATAGGAAAAACAGCCCTTCTGAGCAGACGACTCTTATGAGGAAATCACCTTAGTTATTTTAGCCCCATACTTCCTTTTTTTCCTTGTAAATCTTTAATTTTGCATGTAAAAGCGTGAAATCTATGAAGTGGAGGTAAATGGAGATCCTTTCCCCTGAAAAGTGTACTCTTACCTTTAAGCAAAACTCTGCTGGACAACGTACTCTGATTTAAATGTGGAAAGAATTAAATTTTTCTGGAGCCGTTTGTGGGCAAACTCAATGCCAAGTTGGATTAGACAGTGTGTGCTGTGACCCTTTGGTGGAATTGGTCTTTCACATATATGGTGGTCACTTGACCCAGAGGGGAAGTAAAACCTTGGGAGCTGAGCAGTCCAACTTGAGTACTCCTACTGGAAGTTATGCATAGAGAACCCTAAGAAAATAATTAATTCTTGCTTTCCACATAAATCTATTGTTACATTCAAAATATTCAAAGGCTTCACACAATGAAAAGTCCTTTGGTAAATTTAACATTTAAAATTGAACTTAGTTTTATGTTTACCATGCTAGAGAAATAGTTCTGTGGCAAATGCTGTCATCAGCATTCTTCAGCGTTTAACTCCTAATATTAAAAGGAATTTAAAACTAAGCAAGGCAAATGCGTTAATGCTTTCAAAAGGAAAAGCACTGGATTTTCTTGTGTTGAACTTCATTTGGAAGAGGATTTTTTCCATGCAAGGTTTGAGTACTGTATGAGAAGCAATAGCTACCTCTTACTGATAGCCTAGACATGAAACAGAGTTTATATGTAGGTTCTGTGTCTCCCCAAAGATCTCATATAGTCTTGCTAAGATAAGTTTGACGTGACATATCTTTAAATGACATGAAACCTCCAAAGCACAAGATGAGACTTATCTTCCATAAGAAAGAGGTTGATAGTTTAGCTAATTCTCTGTGCTAAATTTAGGAAGATTTGACACTATATGATGAAAAAATATATTTTTCTAATTAATATTATCTTGAATGTTTCTACTAAGTTAGCCATAACCGGCTCATTAAGCAGAGTGCTCTGCAGTCTAACTGTTCTTGCCATCAGAAAATATGTTCTTTTTAGCAAATTGGATGTATCTTTTTATTGTAATTTTATCCTTCATTTTATTATTAGTATCCAAAATAAATAATGCCACTTATTATTATGAAAAATATTCACTCTCTTATTGTATTACTCTTGAAATATTTAGACAGTGTTAAGCCACGTATTCACCTCCTTTCAGTGTAGTTAGACTGCCCATTAAACATAGCATTAACAAGAGTAAATTCATCTGCTTAGGATGTGTTAATGTCCCCAAAGCAGGAGTTCCCTATTTCTGCCTGACTATTCTCAGCTTAGTGGTAGTATCATATTTAAACAGCTGCGAAGTTAGTTTAGCTTGGATAACTTTTAAAGGGAATTGGGTGGAAAAAAAGAAGAGGAGCCTATTTCAAAGTTGTTTTGACTTAATGACCACTTTAATTCAATTGTTTTTACAGACAATAAACAGGACTGAAGAATGTCGGTCTGAAATCTTTGCCTTGAATGGAGAAACTTCACTGAACAAGAAGTTGGCTTCCAGTTTGCACAGGCGTCAAATGAATGCTTTTTTTTTTCTACCTTTCCCAACGAAAACAAAACAGTGTTTTTATGTGCTGTGCAAATGGTTCCGTCATGTAGTCTGACAACTTTATTTTTGCTATTTTTTTTTTTTAACTAAAGGAAAAACCCAGAGGAAAAATGCTGGGTTGACATTTCATCTGGACGAACATTTGAATTCAGAATATACCTGGAGGTGTAGCTAGATCTTTTTCTTTTTTTTTTTTTTTAACAGAAAAACTGATGATGTCAAGAGGAAGCAAGTTGAGATGAAAACCAATTGTCTTCCTCAAAAATTAAGCTACTCTTTTTCTCTCATTTTATTTTTCTTCTTGTTTTAACTCTAGAGTGGTTTTTGGTTTTTTGTTTTTTGTTTTTTTAAAGAAATGTTTAGGTAAGGTTTATCTTGAATCTTAATTGCCTTAATTTTAAGGACGTCAAAGGCTCTCAAGGCAAGCTGTCAACGTCTTGTTAGAAAACCCGAGAATGAATTGAAACTGCTCACACCGGTGCTGGTGCAGAAGTTTAATAGACTGAGTTTTTGGGGTGAACAAAAAATAAACTGTACAGTTTAAAAGAAAATGATTTTCTTCTTTTGAAGAAAAGTTGATGATAAAGGAACTGTGGCAACTGAAAGGATTGGAAAAATGCTGGGACTTTTATGAACTTTGTCTTAAGTGTTGACAGAAAAAATTCTAGAAGGCTAAAGCATTTTACAGTAAAGTTATTGAATTGAGAAAAAAACTTGCTGCATTATAGAGAATGCAGGGTTTTTTTCTTGCAGAATGCAGATTTTTTTATTTACAAAGCGTGATCGCTAGCAAAAGCATTAGTGCTTTTTATCTGCAGTCTTTTTTATGAGCTTTAAGAAGTTTTTAGTCTGCTTTGCTTGTCACATTGCAAAAACCTAGCTTAAGAGCATTAAAAAAAAACTTAAGTAGATAGGAGCTTATGGTCAAAAAAGTGCAAAAAAAGCAATAGATAGAAGAAATTGTTGACAATTTCTGTAGTCTTTCCTAGTTGTGAACAAATGCAGCCTATGGATGGCCTATTTTATACCAAAGATGAAGTGACACCCTAACGCAGTCCAGAAGATAGAGGTTTTTTCTTTTTTTATCTTTATTTGACCTACATGGCCGGACCAGTTCTTACTTTCTTGTTTGTTTAAACTATCTTCCACTGGTGTTTTACATACTGCATCTGTTTATTGTGGAAATTTCAGAATAGTTGGTATTAAAAGCTTGTTGATGGTGTGCTTTGGCGAACATCCCAAAGCAAGGGGGAGTGGGTTGCCAACTAATCTGTCCAGGTGGGCTTTAATTTTGATGAGTTTTTCTGTTAAATTGCCTGATCTTTGGTATTTCTACTGAAACAACAGTCTTCCTTCTGAATTCCGACATACCGCAGATTCATTTCTTCACCTCAGTCTTTGTCATCGTCCAGCATGCATAGCCACCTTAATTCTGCATTTGTTTTTCAGTGATGCATTTGAATCACCAGGTAGATGCAAGAGAAAGCAAACTTGATCTTTGTTCTCATTTTAGCTCTCCCATACGAGCAGAAATGTTGAAAATTACTTAGTATTGTCATGCAGGCAGGAAGTTAAAAATTATTCTTCTCTGCTATGATTTCTGTTGTCTTAATATGTTGGCTGACAATCACTAATTAGTATGATTAGGCAAAAAAAGACACTAACTAAATTGGATCCACTGAAACCTGTTTTAGGAATGACAGTTATTTTCCATAGGGAAATCTTGATTATGGCCCTTTCTTTTTACAAACAAACAAACAAAAAAGGTGAGAAGCAAGTCAAAAGATGACTTTTTTTCCTTAAGGAGGCAGAAGAGAAGCAGCATTTAAATATATACGTACATACACATATATCTATATGTAAAAATTAAACCAAACATTTTTTAAACGTTCCTCCATCCAGAAGACAGGGGAAGTTTCATCACATTTATTGTGGTGCATTAGAGACAGGGTATCCGTTAAAAATAGTAAAATTAAAACATATATATTGGATCAATCTGATTCAGCTGCCCAATTCTAAAAAGAGATCTGTGTTTCCCTAACCTGACTTTTAGGGGAAAAAGAACACAATTATTTTTTTAAATTGATAAAACAAGATCATATTTTTTAACATAGTGTGGGGGGGAGGGGGTTTCCCAAGTAAATGGCTGCTAGATATGCAACATAGAAAAGAGAGAAATGGGAGCTCACATGGTTCTTCACCATAGGAAGAGGGCCTGATTTTCAGAAGTGGTAAAATTTCTGCTTTGTCCAGAGTAGTTGTTGATATTCAACACTTCTGAAAACCAGATGATGCCAAAGTAAAAGAACAACAATATCCACAACATGTTTTCAATCAAGAAAAAAAAATATCTCTTTCTGTTTCACACGCTGTCTCATTACTTGTTGCTTTTTGAGAGTGGCACTTGAATTTCGTCCTTGGATAAAGGTTCCCTCTTCCTTTGGAGGGCATATGAGGGAAAAAAATTGATCTAGCCTTATTTTCTTCCTTTCTACACGTACTCTCTTTCTGTCTTTCTCTGAATTCTTTGTACAAATAGAGATATCCCCAGGCACAAGTCAGTTAAATATGAAATAAACACATTTGTTTCTGTGTTAGTTCTAATGTGATACACAAAAAGCCTCATTTACTATCGACAATGAGGCTACAAGGTAGCTACCATGTGGCTGATGAATATGCTGAGGTACCTTCTTGTTTCTATTCAGAACTCTGCTGCTTTATTTATACATTCAGAAACATTTTTCTTATTTTTTTCAGCAAATAAAGTTAAAGAATCTCAGTGTTTTTTATTAAGCCAGACAGGCAACATGATATCACAATGCCTGTCACTTTGAAGTGTTTCAAGTGCATTCTGTATTAGAATTGTTCCTTTTTTCTTTTCCATGCTATAATGTTTAATAGTGTTTGAAATCAAAAGAAACAATGAGAAGAAGTAGAGGAAGAAGAAGAGGAAAGAAAATGGATCCCTTAAGTACAATTGATCATCTTACTGATCCCCAAAAAACCAGTGAAATGGTACTTTGAAAGTATGAATTATAAACAATGTAAGCCTTGAGTATAAAGAGTCATAGATCATAAGGTAAGAAAAAAAAATTATTTGGAACATATAAAACGCTCAGAAAGTGGTAACTTATTTGTAAAAGTTAAAGATGAGATAAAAGAGAACAGTGGAAGAACAACAAGCTGCATGGGTGTTGTCATAGGACAGGAATACTTGGTGGCCTCTGAGATCCAAAACTGGTTTTATGTTCTGGCTAATAAGCTTTTTGGAAGATTTTTTATTATTATTATCTGTTTGAGTTTCTGGTTTTTGTTTTTTTTCCCTTTTTTTTTTTTTTTAATACCTGGATTTGTGAAGTCAATATCTATGTCTGTCTTATCAATTTAGCTTTAAATATGAGGAGAGTTCTTGAAAGGTTTCAGAAACAACTCTAGAAGTCTAAGGCAATGGTGCCTGGCCCAGAGGTCTTGAAGTAACATCAAGCTCATAAGCTGAACTGCGTATGTATTTTCCATCACACCTGAATTCTTGTAAATAATCAAACCTGGAAGTTCAGGTTTGGTATTTTTGGTTTTACCTTAAAAGATAAAAACAGAAGGGGTGTCAGAAAAATATGAATTATGGCTAGAAAACTCTGAATACCTGGGCTCGTTGCTTAACATTGAGAAAAAAAAATGGATGCAGTGGAACTAAAGAGAGTATTATATTTGCAGGTGCTGACCCGAGTGTAGATCAGGGCACTGAAAAATCTGGCTGTTCCCAGTGAGATTGCTGAGGGACTCTTCCTATCTGGCTCTACTGCTGGTTTTGTAAGCACTTTTCACCTGTGACAGTCAGGCCTCAACTTGTGAATGTCCTCTTATTGCCTTCCAGTGAAATAGACTCTTGAAATGTCCTTAGCTTGTGCTTACTTGTATAGTTCTGTTTACCAAGAGACTGCCTTGGTTGTGTTGGTCAAGAAATCCACCGTAATGCAGAATGAGGCATATTTGAGAGTAATTGCACACACTGTATCATCTTCTGCTATGGATGCATGCCCAACTGTGGAAGATAAAGGCTGGTGATTAGAGAAATGAGGGCTTAAACTTGCAATGGGCAATGGGCTGAAGCATTCGAATGGATTTTTACTTAAGTAAAAATCAAACGAAGGGTATTATTTATGTATGTATGTGTACCAAAACTCAGCAAATTTGAGGAAGCCTGCATTGTAATAAAGTTTATTTTTAATATGTCATAGTATTTGGATCTATATTATGTTGTTTATGGTACTGAAGGATGAGACTGATACTAAGTGTTTAACAAATTACCATGCTTTGTGATTTAGGCTTGATGGTGCTTCTCATGCCACTTCATTTTAATGCTGAGGTTGACATGAGCAAAACAGGTTTAGGCAGGCTCGCTGAACTCTACCTATAGCAAGAGTCATGCTAAAGAGTGATAATGTGCTTAAAGTAATGAATCAATCCATTTTTAGTGATGAGACCAAATGTGGTAGTTGAAGATAGTAATGTTTGATACACACACGGTCAACATTTCCTTTCAAAATTTTATTTAACATGAAATTGGTCCAGATATAAAAGAAGTGCCCTAGGGTAAGGGATTTTCCTGGTCTTTCTCAGTAGCCCACATGAACTAAGAAAACAGTCACGGTGTGATGGAAATGCAAAAGGGAAAACAACAAAAATGTTGACATTTGGAGTATTAGTCTTTCCTGTTTAATGACAATGGACTCAAGTAACGATGATTCCATTCATTTCTAATACACATACACACAATCATGCACACACACTGTCTCAGAAGGAGGGCTGACTGAGCAGCAGACTTCTCCTTTCCCTCAGTGGAGCAGATTTCTAGAATCTCAGCAAGCAGCAAAGATGCAGTGTAAGGAGAGTTATTTTCCCCTCAAAAAGAGCACCAACTTTTTCTATATTGCTCCTGTCACCCAAATAGGCTAGAGCGTTGTATGTACCCCAGAGATTTATTCACCTTTGTGCCTCAAAGCAGGCAGAAGAGACCCTTTCTTCTCCCCTTTATTAACATGCTGTTAAAATTAAACAGAAAATTATGAGAGAAAAACTGTAAAGAAGTAAATCCCAGTGTTGGTTTAGCTTTCCATGATGAGAAGAATTCTTGTGTTCATTTCAGTTGTTCAGTTCAATTGTTAATTCCCCAACAGTGACAGCCGAGTTCTTTCCCCTTAATAAAAAAGTGTAACGAAGTGAAAAACGTCAGCCTTTAACAGGTTTACAAATCCATTTTTCCTTGTAGGGCCAGAGCCTGCAAGGTGTAAGCACCTTCCAAGAGCTGGATCTGTTGTCCTTAAGAGAATATCTGCCCAACATTAATTTTCTGCCTTTAAGAGTCTTTCTCTTGGATAATAATTTTATTAATTTGGTGAAATTTACAGTCAGTTATATTTTTAAAAGCCCAAAAGTACAGCCTAGAGAAGAGAACATGATGTTTATGTAACTAAAGTATTATTAAATATGCTGTATTCCAGAGTGGAAGAAAATTCTACTATCTTTTGGAGGCAAAATGATTTTATGTAAAACCAGGAAGCATACAGAATTCATATAGGAATTTTTAATTATTTTCCTTTTTAAAGGAGAATGAACAGATTCTGTCTGTAAGAAAAATCAAAGCAGCTCTGAAAGCAGATGAACTTCCTATAAGAATACATGCGTCACACAAATGGGACAGAGGTTCTTTAAAGCCCTTACAGACCTCACTGTAGCCAAAATGTAGAATACAGAACCTCTGTGAAACGTTAAATTATGAATCTTATTTATATGGGCATCTGTGTGCTGATGTCTCAGAATGTCTTTGAAAGATCTGTACTGCTATGATTTTTTTTTGATGTTTTTCCATTTGTACCACAATCCTAATAGCTGCCATTTTCCCACTCCTGGGGCTTTCTGTAGATCAGTGGATGTTAGGTTTAAACTTCTGTTTTCTTTGATGAAGCTTTCAATAAAAAAATAAAGAAAGAAAAGAGCTGGGTGACTCTGTGTTCTTGTGGCACCTTTCTGCAGAGGCTTCCTGAAGCCATGGCTCTTGTGCTGAGCACAGAGAGAGTGGAAAGGCTTTGCAGCAAAGTCTGCCTCCTCCGCGTCTTCGCTTAATGGAAGGAAAGAATCGGAGAGACAGGACGGCTCTGTTGCCTTGTCAGCAGCACAACTACCCGTGTGTTAGGAGGTGAAATACAGGAGAAAGTTTCCTCACACCAAGATGGAGTGTTTAATACTAATGGGTATCTGCTGTCCGGGCTCTCAGCTGTGCTCACCTGCTAGAACATTGCCTCTGCTTCTAAGGCTGATTTTAAAGAGTGACTTCAGGGCAAAAGTTGCCACATGGAAGACAGAAAATCTTTATTTATGGAATAAGTATAGCCTAGGCAGTGGTACTGCAAGCCATACTTCATCTTGAAAGGGAACTAGAAAGTAAATTGCCTGCTCTGCCACATCTCATGGGGAATGAGAAAGCTATTTGGCGCGCTTCCCCATGGCTGCCTCAGTCAGCGGCTCTCATGTTGCCATGTGCATTTCTTCCCACGAGGGCCATTTCTGTGACAAAGGTGAGGGTGGGCTGGAAGTGTCCAGTAACTCTCCTCCCCAGCCAAGCAGCTTTATTCATAGGTTGGAAATCACCAAGTGCTGCTTTTCACCTACCAGGAGCTTGGCTGTCTCCTTCAGCACTAAACAAGTTTTGTGGGATTGCCTGCACACTTTTGCTTTTCATTCTTTCTGCCCAATGAAATATTCATGGGTGAGCTTCTCTTTCCCTTAAGCCTAATCAAAAAAGCCCAAAGAAATCTTTAGAAGATGGAGGAATGGGAGGAGGAAGTGGGTGAAAGGGTTTTTTTCAACTGCACCTATGCTGAAATGCCCATTGCTGCTAGTCGTGATGATGGTGAGAGAAGGAAGAAGGCAGGAGGCTGAAACTACAGCCTGCCTGGCACTCTGAGTGATAGCTGAGGAGCCTGGGTAGAGCAACAGAAATTGGGACACTTTGTTCAATACAGGTGGCGCCAAGGTGGTTTATAGCTTATGCTTTGGCATTCAGGTCCAGATTTGCGACTTCCAGGATTGCTCCTTTTCCAAGATCATTCCACTTCGAATTCTACTGATGAGGGTATCACTAACAACTGTGGTATTAGTGGTTTTGGTTTTGTTGTCTTGTCAATTGGCTGTCCACGTGCATACCAAACCAGGCAGGTAAGAAGTGCAGGTAAGAAGGCTTTCTCCTCTCATCCTCACGGTCCCACCATTAGTGTAAATAAAAAAAAAAAAACCTTGGTAAATGATAT
>KZ505743.1:746312-757002 GCA_002844005.1 Limosa lapponica baueri
TAACAGTTGGACTTGATGATCATCTTAAAGGTCTCTTCCAACCACAATGATTCTATAATTCTATGATTAGTAGTCTGCATCTGGAATGGAAGTCCATGACTTCTATGTGGAGAAAGCCATGTGCTCTGCTTGTCGCTCCCTGAGATTTCAGGCAGAGGGGGAAAAAAAACCCCACAACAACAGTTGGTGTAGAATAAACTGAGGTTAAAAAAACTGGGGAAAATTCCACGCTTACCGTGTTTCAGTACATTTTATTTGTATTATTTTGTGTGACCAGAGATTGCAAATGAAGAGTGTGGTCTTAATGCACAAACACAGAAGCAAAGGTTCAGGAGCAGACAGGACTGCAGCAGAAGTTAAAGTAACAAATGAAGATACAAACCTAAGTGTCTGCCTGACTGTTGGTAAACTTTCTGTAGCCCTTCTCCGTGCCTTGGCTCCTTGCCCCATGTTTGTCAGTCTGGTCTTCAGACTGTACGCTATGCAAAACTCTCTGTTTGCCTTAGCAGAGCAGAAACCACAGTGATAACTGATGGCTGGCAGAAGTCATCCTGAGGCTGCACACAACAAGGCAGGATTTTGCCAGGCAACCAGTAAGCCTGGCTGGCGGGGAGCCTGCTGCCCAGCACACCCAGACGGGCAGGCTGCAAGAGCCCGCTGCTGCACGCCAGGCAGCCGTGTCGGTGGGGAGCAGGCAGGAGACAAGCAGCTCTCCACTTAAGTCCTCCTAGACCCTGTCAGTTCAGAGAAGCACGGGCATGGTCAGCAAGGTTTGTTTACCAATGTTACAGTGTTCCTGAAAAATTCCACTCTGGGGGAAAGACGCTGTGACCAGACCACTTCCTTCCTTTAAAAATTTGTGTGTATAAACCTCTGCCAAAGGCATGCTTACTTTTATCAGCTTGCTTTGCACTGGTACATCACTCCATTATCTGGAGGGACATAAATGATAACTAAATAATCTACTGGATATGAGCACCACTTTAAATGGGGAAATTGAAAGTTGATCTTGTTAAAATGATGTAGCTGTTTTTTAAAGTTGAACAGGTTTGGGTTTATAGTGTGGCTAGCTGAGGCCCTAAGCTCTGCTGCATTGAAATACTGCTGAAAAATAGAAGTGTCTGAGAAAAAGATAGAAAGCATGATTTACACCTATTATTTGACTTATTTCACCATTTGTTACCAGACAATATATTCTCTATCTTGTGTGGAATTCAGCTGTTGATACATAGCCAACTGAAAATTGTGTAAGCTCCTTGAACATCATCCCTGTGGGATCTTATCCACGTTTTTCACTCAGAAATCATTTCTTCCTTATTAACAGTTGTGCTACACCACACGGCAGCCCACTAGGCTGCTCTCTTCCTCAGGCAGAGCAACTTGTACCCAGTGCCAATCTCAAATGAAATATTCTGTAGTGGAACTCAGGCTCCCTTGAGCTTTCCACACATGATCTGATTATTTTCTAGTTAATCTTGGCGACATGTGAAAGGAGGTGCTTGGCTACCATTGAATCCCTTTCTGGTACTGAAGTGGAGGTAGAAGCAGAGGAGTAGACAGATCTCATCCATTGATACCAAGACACAGCAATCATTAGCTGGAGAAAAAGCAAGGGAGACATTTGTTTGAGGAAGGCAAAGCAATAGAGAAATTGAAATTCTTTAAGACTTCCCTCGCTCTCTCTTTCTCTGGCTTGGGAGGCACACAGAGCCAGCCAACAGAATTAAAATTGTGTATGTGCGCTCTCACGTGCAGTATGCAGCCATTGGCATGGCTTAACAAATGTGTGTCTTCCTGTCCATAGCCACTGGAATGCTCACCTGAGCCTTAAGCTCCACTGCACAGTGAGCAGAACTGAGTGAGCCATCAGGAGAAGTGGAGATCTGATACAATGCTCCCTTCCTCAGCTTGTGCTGCAAATTTCAGTACTGAACAGTTGTCTGGCTTTCTTGCCGTAGAGGTGAGACTTTAAGAAGCCCAGAAAGTTCCACTTTAAAAAAAAAAAAAAAAAATTGTTTCATTTTTGCAGTGTCTCTTCCCTGTTGCTAAACTGTGTCTCTTTGGTGTTATGTCCTGTGCATACTTCCAAACGAGCAAATAAATATTTGTTAGAGCAACACACAGAGGCCCCAGTCTCCACTGGGTACTGTACAAACACAGAAGGAAGACGTGTTCTGCTAGGCTTATGAGGTGAAGGAAAAATGATGCACTTAATCCATTAAGTGATTCATATTTCTGCTAGATCCTCAGACACAGCTGAGTACAGTGGGCTTCAGCGTTACTGGTTGCTCTTCACAGCAATAGCTGGCTGTAGCAGAGAGTTCAAGGACTGCTTTCCAAAATCCATTTCCCTTTTCACATATTGATTGTACTGTGAGGGCTTTGGGATGTAAACAGCTGTTTGCAGATGACAGTTTTTGGAGAATATCCAATTTTATTTTTTTTTCCCTCAGAAGAAAACATGCTCAGAAGAAATATCTACCTCTGTTTAGAAAAATATAGTTACCCAGTAGTTTCAGTTGGTTAAAATGCTGCCACCAAAATCATCTTGAAGTGTATGATTCCCCTTTGTATACAGACCCATACAGCTTGGATGAGCTATTTCTTCAAAAAAAAACTTGTGTTTGAGGCCTGACTGACCTTTAAATGGTGCTAAAGCTTTGGACTTGCTCTGACTAGTGATGAATGTTGTCTATAGCAATGACTGAGACAGGATGCTCATGGCAGAGTTGTTTCTACTACGCAAGACAGCTGAATTGTCTTTTTAGAAGAAGACCTCACGTAAACATAACCTAGATGGGAACCTTTTTTCTTTAAGGACTTGTGCAATGAGCTAGCCATAAAACTAACTGTTCTTTTGTCCTTTGCACTGGGGATAGGGGTTGCACTGGAGGTCTTTTCTGCAAATGACACTTTCTTCTTGCTTTCCCTTTGAACATAACCCTTTCCAGTGCTCACTGCACACTGGCAACAGTGCCTGTGCTCCTAATGAGGCATCTGCCCCCACACAGAGGGTGTAAGAGGCCCCGGACAAAGAAGGTTTCCTTCCACTTCAAGGACTTCCCTGGGCTGCAGGAATAGTCCTTCCATCTGCCAGCCCTGGCTGCATGAAATATGTTTATTACCGTAATATGTTTCAGCTCTTGTAGCCAGCTTCTCCTGGCAGAAAGTATGAGTATGAGTCCTCCCTGTCCCCTCTCCACCAAAAAAAAAAAAAGGTGTCAGAAACTTCCTCCAGCTGTGGTGACCCAGGATCAGGGAACTGCGCAAGCAAAAACCTCTGCTCTTCAGCTGAATCCTAGTTTATTTTAGTATAACTTCCTTCTCCTCCCAATCCATTTCCAGCTCATTTATCTGTCCCATCCACATGTCGTATCCTGTCTGGCATGCAGAGTGTGAGCTTTCTGAGGCGATTTCCATTACTTGCCTACACAGCACCTAGAAGAAACCTTCAAAAAAATACCCAAGGCACAAGTGCCAAGCTATAACCACACTGGATTCTCTGCTGGGACTTCTTTGGTTATTTCTTCCCAAAGCATATTATTTTTTATTAGGCTTGGAAAGACTCCTCAGAAAAAAATAGGGATTTGAACATCAAAGCTCACTGTGGTCATGTAGACTGTTTACCTGAGAGCAATAGTTCATCTGCTGGGTAGGAGTATTAAAGGCTATAGCTAATTGGACAAAAAGGGGTGAAAACAGCCAAACTTCCCAAAAAGAAGAGGCAGGAAATGACCTTCCCTAACTCAGAAGAGACTTTGCAGGCTAGTGAGGCTCTGGCCCATTTTGCCTCTCCTTGGAGGCAGCTGCAGTTTAGGAAGGTTGAGACAGACTGAGCATGAGCTGCCCTGGTAAATGAATTAGCAAATAATTTTGATTAATTCTATGCACAGATAAAAGGGAAAGAACTGAAGCAGGATGGATGGCTGAGGTGCATCCAGGCTGAGAGGGAACAAGGAAACTTGAATGTCAGATAGCGGGACATTAAACACCTGGCCCAGAAAATGGGCTCCTCCTCATTGTGGCATAGACAAGCATTCCCTTTAGCAGTAACAAGGGCTCAGAAACATGGGATGAAAAATTTTACAGCAGGATAGCTTTGTCCCAGTTGTGATACCTACAGTGATCCAAAATAAATGATTTACAAAATAAAGGCCCAGTCCCTTTCCTTCCTCCGCTACTCGTTGCCTGCCCCCACCCCCAGCACGCACAGCCAGTCGTTTCATCAGCACAGCCACACCTGACTACAGACACTAGTAGAAATGCAGTGAGAGAGACTGCTCTAGCCCTATTTCAGGCTTGTTTCTCATGAGTTCCTCGGTATCATTCATATTTTAGGTTGTTGACTTTCTTTTCCAAGAAAGATGACATAGAGGTAACTGAATTTAAAATAATAAAGCTTATAAAAAGAGCAAAACACACACCCATAAATTGAATTACTGTAGAAGGTATGGTAGAACTGCACCCTGAAATGACTGACTTACTAAATTAAAAAATAAGAACTAAAAAAGAATTACTCACTCTAAGATTCACACTTGTGTGATGTTTGTTTGCAGACTAAGGAACTGACCAGAGGCAAGGAAGATGGCTGCTTTCAGTCCTCTGCAAATTTCTGCTTCCCTCTGCCCATTTATAAAATGCCATTTAAGAAAGGCATTGTGCTGTGGGTATCAATGTACATGGATATAAACAAACTCATGATAATTTTATGCGATAGGGACCCGATGTAGCATTACCTTCAATCTTCTTTAAACCATAACCCACCCTCAGAACTCACATGAAAAAGCGAAGTGCACAGCCCGCAACCTGTTTCTTTCTTCCTTCAACACTTTCAGCAATAAAAACTGCTTGCTAGCAAGGCATATGTGTAAAACGTGCCTGCACATTTGATCTGCCTCACTGCATGCCAGTGCGAACTTGGGCTTTTGTTGCCCTCATTTTTAATGGCTGCAGGTGCCATTTGGTGCAACAGACACAGCAGAGAGATGTGGTCTGTGGAGAGTAAAAAGTATGTGAGTTCAAGTCTCTAGGCAGGAAAAATGATCTCTGTGCAGAGGTCAGAGAAAGACCTAAGTAGGGGAATCTTTTCACCGTAATGAGCAACAAAAAAACCTTCTCGGTCCTCTCCCGTATCTTTACACAAGAAGCCCCTCTGATCCTCCCTTGAAACAGGCTTCGTTACTCCTTTTGTCTGCACAGTAGTCCCCTGCAGCGCTGTCTCCACTTCCCACCAAATGCAGATCTATTCAAAATACTTGGTGTTCCTGTAGGTATTGAGCACTCAAAACGCAGAACACCAGTAACAGCTGAGTGAGTGCTAGCAGGGCTTGGGCCAGCGAGGCACAGTTCCACCCGTGGCAGCTGGCCGCTCTAGTAAAACTCTCCTGGGCTCATGAAATAGCTGACATGAAAGTGATGTTTGGAGCAAGAAACGGAACTCATTTTTCAATTGACATTAAAGAGGAAATCATTTTAGTGTCAGTTGATACTGCCCAGGCACATTTTCAGTAATTAAGGCTCAGAAAAAGCAATGGAAATACCTATGAGGTGTGTTAAGAACGAAGCCAGAAGCAACGTGTGAGAGGTGCCAGCTGAAGGAGTCCCTACGCTGAATGCTTCACGTAACGGGAAACCTTATGGAATTCAACTACAGAGGGAATAAGAGCAGCCTAGAAGAAACAAGCACGGAGGAGCCTAGATTATGCCTTTGAGTACAGTGTGAGGACACAGGAAAGGCAGGGGATTTCAGAAGAAGTGTGATGCGTGTTGTCATTAAGGCATTCTTATGATTTTGAGGTACTGAGGAAAAAATGCTACTGTATATCCCCTCTTGCCTAAGCTTTGAAATGCTTCTGATCTCATACCTTCCCTCTGTTCTGGCTAATACAGCATCCATATGTGACTTGGTTTGTGTTTTGTTTCATTTTCTTATTTTGTACTCTTACATGATATTAGATTTCACTTCTACATCCAGTTACAGGGTTTGGAGGTTTTCTCAAGAGTTTTGGTCTTACTTTTTGCATATTATATTTTGCAACATTATAATCAGTTCAGAGATACATTCCATTATGCACAAAATCAGGTGACATTCCTACATTTTTACAACCAAAAACCTCTGAAAGAGGAGTCAGCTTGACTCATAGGGTAAGCATATTTTTTAATATGGAATCCCCAAATCCCTGAAGGATTTTTCTGCTGTATCTCCCTAACTGTTCTTGAGGCCCCAGGTGAATTTACAGTGGTGCCTCTTTGTTAGCCCTAGGCAGAGGTGGTTATCTAAACTTGCAAGGCAGATACTCCCAAATCCCAAGGTGTATCTTCTTTGCCATTGATTGCTTCAATACTTTCCAGATTATCAGATGCTACCAGCCCCTGCTTTCCACAGGGGCACTACCTATGAGCAGAGTTTATTGTAGAGTGAGGACGTGCAGCAGCACCCAGAGAAAAGACCATGCTGCAACCACAGGTGGTAATGCTCCTTTGTGAACCTGCAAAGAAAGCTCTAAGGCTCAAAAGCAACCCTGCTCCTCCAAGTTGTGACACCTTCCCATTTACTGTCAGCTTCTTCAGTCAGACATCTGTTCAGGTGAGTGTTCATAAACAAATTGTCTTCAAATGACTTTTTCAAGGTTTTATGAGGAAACGAATCAGCTCCCTCATTAAATTCCAATTCTATTTTATGTTCTGGTTTTCCTATAGCCACTGAGAGCCCAGTCCCCCTCCCATCATAAAAACAACATTCCCAAGAACTGCAAAAGGAACAGGAGCATGTTCACAGTTTTGTAATGTGTTTGTTTATCTGTTAAGAGGTGCTTTTTATAAATCTTTGCTATTTTCCTGCTGTAATTCTCCATAGCAGAACATACTGCTCTCTTATTTATTCTTGACAGATCCTGTGTAAATTTATGTTTCTGCATCAATAATAAGAGTCATTAATCATAGTAGCAATGCAGATCACAGGGTTTTCCAGGCATTCACCACTGAACTTGCTGATCTGTCCTACAAATGAACCCCCCCTTCCCCTCTCAGTTATTATTTCTGGGCTTGCGCAGAAAAAAACAAGCTTGGTTAGAGCTTGGGAGAAAAAAGATAAATTTCTTGAAATGGTTTTAAATGATGTGGGTGAGGTGGGGAAGAATCTCAGTTACAAAAAGGCAGAATGGGGGAACTGTAGTTATTGGAAAAGAGTTTCATGTCTGTAGTAAATAAAAGTTTGTTTTTGAACAACTTCTAGTCAGTCAAAACTATGGACAAAAATTTTGTTAAAAATGTACAAAAATTGTTCCCCAGAATAGCCATTGCTTTTGCTTAGTTTCCATTTTTCCAACAACTAGATTGGCCAATAAGCACAACTTCCCTGTATTCATTGTTTATTTACATAAAGGAAAGAAATAGCAGGAGGAAAGTAATCTAACAGATTAGAGCAATGGACAGTAAATCCAATTCTATACCCAGTAAAGTCAATAAGAATTATTCTGCTGAGTTTGCTGGATACAAGAAGCAGACTGTGATTCAGACATCATAATATAAGCAATGAGAAACAAAGGAACACAAGAGCAAAACGCAAGAATTGCAGAAATAAGGCAATGGCAGAAACAGAATTAATACATTCCAACTCTTTTTTTTTTTCCCTGAGTGAGCTTTGCAAACACATTTTGACAATGCTGAGTTTTGGAGGGCAAGCAATACAATTTAATTTGCTGGCTGTGAAGATGGTTTAACCACAACTCAAGTCCAAAAATTTTATCCAAGATTTTTCTCCCTCTTTATCAAGAAATACTGCCATTGGATTAGGATGTTATCTCAGCAGGGATGGGATTGTCATGTAGTCATATCACCTTTCTTCCCCACTGCCTTTCCATCTGCTTTATTGAGAGGGTTTGATGGCTGCCAGGGAGGTCGAAGGAGCCTTGCAAGAGCCTGAGAATGAAGTGGGGAAGTGATAGATAACCACTCAATGGGGAAAGGGTAAAGAGAGCCTGGGGAAAGAAAAGGAAGGAAGAAGTAGTTAGGTGTGCCATGGTTTAACCCCAGCCAGCAACTAGAACCATGCAGCCGCTGGCTCACACTGCCTGCCCTCACCATCTTTTCTTTCCCAGAAGGATAGGGGGAGGGGGAAAAAAAGGAGGGGAAAGGGAGAAAAAACCCCCCTCATAAGTAGAGATAAAGACAGTTTAATGGAAACAATAACAGAAAAGGAAAAATAATAATAACAATAATACTAATGACATGGGTCACTCTCACCGCCTGGTAAATTAGCACCATCTGGAGCCATGATTGTGGATTCCCATCACCCATTTATATACTGAGCATGACCTCTATGGTATGGACTATTTCACTGCCCATTCCATCATTCTTTCTGTGCCTCTATGGGAAGATGAAAAAGTCTTCGAATAGTGTGAACATCACTTAGCAACAACTAAAACCAACAAGTATTATTGACATTCCTTTCACAGCAATCACTAGAAAGAAAATTAAGTCTTTCCCAGCTGAAACCAGGACAAGGTGGCATATTTGCCGCAGCTGCAGAAGCTAATTATCAGCTGGACTATGGACATGTATTTGTTCTTGTTCACCAATGTACTTACAGTCTCTGCTTTCCAGAATATTTCTTCTGTGAGACACAGAACCTTTGACAAACTTTCCAATTTGTCATTTTTGAGACATCCCTGATCATTATTTATTTAGCTGACTCATTTCAGAAAAGATCTTGAAAATAAAAAAGCTGAAATAGGTCAAGATATCTTTAAAAAAATATGAACAAGGTATAATTTTGCCACTCCTCTTACTGATGAACATTTCAACTTTGTTTTTGTTTCTCTTCAACACTGGTCTTGCTGCCTTTGTTTCTGCCATGGAAACTTTGACAATGTTATGCCTGATCCCTACTCTTCAGTGAAACTGTAAATACACAGTTACAAGTATATAATAACACTATATTAAAGACTATTCTGAAATGACCAAATTTTGCACAACCTTGTGAAGAATTAGACCTTACTCTTATCGGGCAGATTCCCTCAGGCCTTGATCTGTTCTGATGTGAGTGCTGTCCTTGAAGATGAAAGGTTTCTCTTAGAAAGTAACTAACTAGTCCAATTACACTCTTTTTTTTTATTATTTTTTTTATTTTTCCTTACCAAAATGTAAGGGAATTTTGAGAAAGTCCATCCAAATTCTTCAAATCAAACATGAAGACTGCCTTCCTCTGCCTATATGGCAAACATTACTCCCAAGTAATCTTTAAAATAAATGATTGCTTATTATTGTCTAGAAGCCCATTTCTGTCCCAAGAACTGCATCTACTGAGAGAAATGGAGACAAGTCACGCCAGGTGAAGTTGACGATGCATCAGAAAAAAATAATTGAGCTTGCTTTCATGTAAATATTTGCTCACTGTAAAAAGGTTCACTATGGGAGGTAGACATGGAATATACATTTGCCGTTCCGGTAAATCTGCAAGAGTCCAGCACATCTACCTCAGACAGAATCAGGAATGGAGACAGTTAGAAATGTCAGGGAGTCTTTACATTTTTCCATAACCCATTTAAGCTTTTTGTGGTTTTAAAAGCTCATCAATGACTGCTGATCCATATCAGTGAGTGTGACAGTCTGGGACAGTCAAGGTAAGAAGCTTTAGTTTTTGACACAGACTGGAACTGATTGTTTTTTGATGACCACTGCAGCGGCTATAAATTATATGGATCAGACCCTCCTTCTTTTGGGGTTTTATTAATTCCTTCTTTATTTTAAGGATACCTGCACTTGTAGTTTTTAACATACCAGTAGAGCTGCTGCTGACTTCTTTCCACCAGATGGCACCACAGACTATATTCCATAGCCACTATCTATATGTGTGTGTGTATATATATTTGTATAAATGTATGTGCACATGAACATAGACATAGGCATGTATTTGTTGGCACAAATGTATGAATGATAGACACTTATAAACCTCCTCAACTTTACTTGTCTCTTATCCTACCATAGAAGGAGGAGAAAGACCAACCAACCTTGCATTCTGAGTGAGACCGTGCTAGAAATAGTCCTTCTATATTCGACACATTCATGATACCAATATTCTGTGTTATCTAAAATAAAGATGATTAAAGAGACAATGAATATTGTGAAATTTTACTTTTTAGCACAATTTACGGCAGCCACTTTTTCCAAATGGCAATACCTACTGTGTGGTCCTTCTTAAATTCAGTTCAGTCATTGAAGGACTATTCCTTGGAATCCAAATTTGAAATATTTTCAATCCAGCCACTCCACATGGCAATACAGGCTGTCTACCCAATGCTTTAGTAGGAGATGGAAAGAGAATGCTTTTTCTATCCTAGCTGATTGCCTTCCTTGTCTTAATTTTACTTTTCACTAGTTTGATCAAATGCCTTCACTGTAAGAATACTATAGAGATCTGAAAGATGAGCAGAAATGAATAATGCACACAGAAAAATCATTTTTAAAATGGCAAATAACACTCATAAAATGTTCATTATATTGTGGGTTATATATTTAAAACACAATTGACAAATTTGATTGTTACTTAGTGTTCCCATTTTTTTTTCTTAATTAATTGTCAGTTGTTTCAATTTGCTTTAGAAACAAAACCTCTCCTTGATCTGAAGAGTCTTCAGTGGGATTTGTCAGCTGACTCCTTAGTGTCTGAGTTTTCACAGATGTGAAATAA
>KZ505743.1:758903-769420 GCA_002844005.1 Limosa lapponica baueri
ACTATTTTCTAGATTTGTCTGTATGACTTCTGAGTGACATGTTTTTTCTACCCTCTCCCCCTAAGTCTCCCCTGCTCAGATGCAGAAGCAGCCTGGCTACAGGTGTGACTGCTCAGACCTGCCACTCTGACAAAAAAATGCACACTTGCAAAGTGATGAGCATGGTAATGCCACCCCATATACTACGTATCAGGAAGGATTTCTATGTGCGTTACCTGCAAGGACATGTTTCCTAGATGAAAACTCCCTACTCTTTCTCCTTCCCCGCTTCTATGCTTTTCTGTCTTTTTTTTTTTCCCCCCTTTCACGTGGTCCTTAATATCAGGATGCTCTAACCTACTTTTATTAAGAGGTTAAATGAAGCCAGAATGCTCCAGAACAGTGTTCTGTCTCATCGACCTCCCCTCCAGGCTGTGTTCTGTAATTTCTCCCGCTGTGCTGAATTGATGCTCCTCTCGGTGTGTGAAATAAGCAGTCGCTTCCTGAGAGGAGACACGCTGCCTTCTGAAGTGCCCATTCAGCACTGCAGAGGACAAACTGTCTGGCAACAGGGGTGTGATTCAAGGGCTGCGATATATGGAAAAAAGAACAAAAGGAAGGAGGTGCAAGGGAAAGAGGCTGGAAAACAGAATGAGGAGATAAACGGAAGAAATGGGGGTGAGGCTTATGTTAGGGAACAAAGGCTAGTGAGCTATGAATATTAAAATTGTTGGTATTGTGATGTAACATCCAAAACATAGTAGGTTTATTACACAGATAAAACACGCCAGATGGGCTTACTCCTGCCAGGTAGCAGCACTCTGCTGTGAAAATTGGTCCCTTGAAAGCAGTACTACATCGTACTGGTGCATATCTTTTATTTTAAGTGAAGAATGATTCTATTGAATGATAGAATACCTGGAAAAAAAAAAAAAAAACAGGAACGTGGCCTCCCCCCACCCCAATGTGTAGTAGATCTGAAGCTTTTCATGGAAAGAATTTTTTTTATTAAGTTCCATTTTACATAATATAATATTACCACATAGTAAATGTAATATTACAAAGTACTAATCCATGTTTCTATTTTAAAATATGAATTCCAGCTTTTCCTGGCCATTAAGATTAATGTCTAATTGCCAGCTCCTTTGCCAACCCATCTTTCTCAGTCCTCTAAGTCCCATCAGGAAAGTATTTTGGAGAGTCAGATCATATCAGTCGTGTGGCTGGGACACGTACAAGGGCACTGTACTTAGAGAGCCCATTGCAGTGCTGCATAGAAGTTGGAACAGAAAGTCCAGAGAGACAGGAAAAGCTTGATGTTATTACAAGTTATCATTTTCACCTCAGAGTGACTGAAGAGCATGTGTCTGAGCACGAGCCAGCACAGGTAGCCTATGCCACCCATGATCTGTGTGTACATGTCCGGTTAGCTGCTGCAGTCGAGAGCAGTGCCACTTCATTCTGCATGACAGTGGTTGGCCAGAGGGGCCTACGTCTCATTTCCATCACAATTTCAGTAGCCTCAGCCTTTCACAACATAAATACTGTTGTCTCCCCTCCTCATACAGGTTAGCTTGCTTGGTCAGGAGCAGCTCCTTGCTGTTTCTGCATTAAGCTGCAGCAGCTCCCCTGTCTCAACCCACTGATCTCTGATCCCAAGGTAGATCCTTTGCTGAGAGAATCAGTTTCCAGTAGGGAAACACTTTAAAAAAAGGGAGATCTTATGAACCAAATTGGGACTTTTTTTAACTACTTTTTTTTTTTTTTAATTTAGGGGTGAAAAGAAAGTTAATCTCCTGGGCTTCTCTATGCATCTTTTGAAATTGTGTCATTTGCAATAACTTATGGAAAGGAAGGCTGGGTTGTTAGGAGGCAAGATTAACCTCTGAAAAAGCCACCTATGAATTATGAAAAACGCCCACTGTGGTATCAGAAGCACAATAACATTTGCCTGACTTTAAGATTTATTACCAAAACTAATACCTGGATGCCTTGCAAGCCATGCCACAGGTGGCACCTGGCCTCACTGACTGCTCATGGACTCCCAGAGAATCATAGAATGGTTAGAGTTGGAAGGGACCTTAAGCATCATCTAGTTCCAACCCCCCCGTCAGGGGCAGAGACACTTCCCACTAGACCAGGCTGCTCAAAGCCCCATCCAGTCTGGCCTTGAACACCTCCAGGGATGGGGCATCCACAGCTTATCTGGGCAACCTGTTCTGGTGTCTCATCACCCTCAGAGTAAAGAATTGCTTCTTGATATGTAATCTAAATCTACCCTCTTCCAGTTTGAAACCACTACCCCTTGTCCTATCACTACACTCCCTCACAAAGAGTCCCTCCCCATCTCTCCTGTAGGCCCCCTTCAGGTACTGGAAGGCCGCTATAAGGTCTCCCAGGGGCCTTCCCTTCTCCAGGCCAAACAACCCCCAACTCTCTCAACCTGTCTTCATAGAAGAGGTGCTCCAGCCCTCCGGTCATCTTTGTGGCCCTGTTCTGGCCTTCACCACCTTTCCCAGGTGGTGGATGTCACCCAAGCAGCCCCACAAGCTCAGCTTGAAAAAAATAACACCCAGCCCAGCACTTGAGGCCTCCAGCAGTGCAACTGCCAGGCACAGCACCCTGTGTGCTCTGCAGCAACACTGAGCATCCTCAGCAGTGGCCTCGCCCTGCCCCCCCGCCCCCATCTCGCCCCTTTCTAGAAGGTTCTGGGCAACTCCCAGCCCTGCAGTTTTCTCCTTTTCTGTCTTTCAGTGAAATGCTTTGCGTACACAGCAAGTCGCAGACAAGCAGGTGGCATCCATGTGCTGATCCTTCATAGTGAGTTCACGCTGTGCATGAACAGCTCTGTGGGCAGGGAGGTGGGAAAGGGCAGGCAGCTCCACCCTTCAGGGCCACGCAGAAATGGGCAGCCATCTTTTGCTGTCAGGGCAGCTTCTGATGGCCTCTCGTCTTGCTGGAAAAAGGTTATCACCAGGGCTGGGCTGAACTTCACCCAGATTTTGGAGATTAGCGCATATGGCAGTAAAAGCTGAGTCAGTCCTAGCTGCACCTGCCTTTACCAGAGGGCTAATTAGAGGTGCTTACAGCTGATGAGCAGAACCACCTGGCATGAGAGGTTATATTGATTCCCTTCACCTGGCCCTGGCTGCTGCCCCAGGAGAGCCTGGCTGCGTGGTGCTGCATCCTAGGGTCATCGTTCGAGTCCAAGGAGCACAGCAAGGTGGCTGAGAAAGGAAACTGTAAGTAACAACTGCTGATTTTTGAGCTAGTATGTAATCCAATTCATTTGGCAAGGTGAAATTCAGTTGCAATTCTTCAAAGGTAGTTCATTATCATAGTCGGCAGTTTCTTTAGTACTCTTGACATATGATCTTATGTTTGCTGTTGCTGTAACTTTACCAGTGGGTTTAGGCTCTATGCGTGCCCTTTATTTTGTTATGAAATTCCTACTTTTTAGCTCCTTTTATTTTAAACTTTGTCAGCATGGAGTTCCTGGGTTGCAAGGTACACTTGTGCCATGACTGCAGCCCACAGGCATATGCAGTTGATAGTGTGTGATATTTTTCCCTTCATCTCTCAGGAGCTGCAGAGTAGCTTTCTGTTCTTCTTGCCCTTCTTCGTTCCTCCTGAGGTCTGGAGTGTCTCTGTAAGGAGCACATTTACTTACAAAGTGTGTGGTTTTCAGTGTGAACTAAGATTGCAGAGAAAAAAATTCATCAAGAGACATCTGGGAAGTTACTGACCATCATCTTTACATGCTGGGCTGCTTTGTGACTGCTAATACCTGTGAGCAAGTCAGCTCAATAACTAGTTAATAGTTATTAACAGCTCAATAATAGTCAATAACAGCTCAATTTCTGTTAATCTGCATTAAAATTCTGGATTCTCCTATGTAAGGGTGGGAAACTTAGAACAGGAAGTACATGTTCTGCCTTTGTCATTAACTCTTTGAGGGACTTCTTGTAATGTTTTTGTGCCTTTCTCTGAATTAGCTTTCCCATTTCTAAAGTGGTTGTATCTGTTGGTCTCCCCAAAAACTGTATCAGGTGCATTCAACATGACAAAAGCTTTGACTTTGTGTATTTATTAAGAGCTTCCTTAGCAGACCTGCAAGCCAGCTGACCTATGTGATTTGTGCTCTCTGTTTTCTTCGTGTGATTGTAGCCCTGGCCTTTTGCATGCAACTACTCACACTGTATGAACACTTGCAAGATGTGAGATGTTTAGAGCTTCTACAAAGTCCCTTTGAAAATGTAGCCCACTGTGTTTTCCTTGAATGCTTCAAGGCTCTTTCGTTGTTATTTCCTAAATGAAGTGATGCTGTTTGGCCAATTGAAGTGGCAAAGTGCTTTCAAGCACAACAGACTTGATGTTGATTTTTCTTTTGTTTTAACTAAATTATTTGAAAAGAAGAACAGGAAGGAGGCAGCTTTGTAAGGTGAGTAAATGATAGCTAGCCCAGTTGTGGGTATGAGGAAATAAAGCTGTATGCGTAAACACATGCAGGGTAATAGTCTACTTCAACAGTAGGTTCCCTTGCTAATTTGGAAAGCCATTCCAGCTCTGGCTTGATTCCATTTCAACTTCAAGCTGTGAATAAGGAGAGCTTTTAAGTTGTCATTTTGTTAAAGGCAGCTTTTAAACCACAAGAGGAAGAGACATCAATTACCAAACCAAACAAACCTATGAAAATAAAACTTTCCTTGATATGCAATTCAATAAGAGAGCCAATGCTACAAGATTTTACTCTTTCTTTTTGTTGGATTTTGTGGGTTTGTTTCGGTTTTTTTCGGTTGGGCTAGGGGCTTTTTGTTTTGTTTATTGCAGTTTTTGGGGAGGGCTTAATGACCAGAAAGCTTGTTTTAGCAGGTGAACATTGTTAAAACATGAGTATGCAGCATGTGATTTGATTTCAGGTAAAGTCAAAGTAGAGGTAGTGAGTTAACTAAGTGTAAAATGTAGTATTACTGAATTTGTATTTACAATTTTCAGTACCTGAGAGACCATTTCTGGGGCTGAAATAAGGTGTCATTTTGTCTTTTTTTCATGGTATTTTCTCCAATCAGGAAATGAGATCATATTAAAGCAGTGCATTTCAACCCAATGTATGCCTCCCTGATGGCATTACAGAAGCCTGGCAGAAAAGCTAGACCAGTTTTTAACCAAAAACTTACGATCAAATGAAGGAAACTTCTGAATTGTGAATTAATTCTTTAGAACTTTCTCTTAAGATCTAAAAGAAAAAACCTGGAATGTAACTTTCTCAGGATTAACTGATAATGAATAATAGCAGAAGTATGCTGGATCATCAGTTGAGATTCTCAGCCTATAATTACTGAAACTAGTAGTGGCATGGTTATACTTTAGTATGAACTGACAACTGAATACATACAGTAAAAGTGTAGCCTGGCTTTTACTTTCTATTTCAGCCAGAGCAGTGTTACTTTATCTGCTTTCCTGCTTGTAGACTTTTAATGCTTCATTTGAACTTAGGGTGAAAACAGGGGGCTAGGTCTGCCCTTGTGTGTAGTCACTGAAGTAAGTGGGAGCTGTACACCCATGTCTGAGGATAAATAATTCCCCATGTTTATTTAATATGTGTATTATGTTGCAGTGTCAACATATTCAATAGGATGTGCTTTCTAAAAATAAAGCACATAGTAAAACGTGGTCAGTATGCATTCTGAGATGAAATTATGGTATATGTCTGCCTTTGAATTCCAAAGATATTGCAATATTTTTATAGGACTGTCATTTTAATATAAAATCAATTTTTATACAAAATAAATGGTGCACAATTGCCTTCCTACTTTAGAGCTGTTAGGAGAAACATATTAACTAATTCATCCTCTTAACCAACATCTAGCACATCTTCCACTAAAACTAATTTTCAGCCATATTTTTTTTCCTTATGGGTGAAACCATACGAGACTGTTGCATCAGAATTTGAAAGCATACATAGACATCTCATTTTCACAGACTGAGGTGAAGTAATAAGCATTAGCCCTCTGCCCATCTTTTCTTCATAGTGTGTGTTTCTGAGGGTGCTGTATGGGAGAAGATGGACGAGGGATGTTAGGTTTGTGTGTGTGCGGTGGTGAAAAGCTTAATTTGTTGGTGTTGTATTTACTTTAATTGGAGTCTTTCCCATAGAAATAATGAGCAAAGCAGGAAGAATAAATGAAACTGTCTTTTGTAGTTCTGAACAGGAATACTGAGAACAATAAATCCGTTGTGACTCAGCTAATGAAACCTGAGTTCCTATGGATTTGGATCTTGCATCCTCTTCACTTTCCTAACTCCTCCTCAGTCTCCTGTTGCAATACTAGCATGTCTTCCTGTTTCCCCAATTGGACTCTTATTATCCCCTTGTAAAACCTCTCTAATCTATCTCCATTCAAGCCCCTCAGGTCTGGAAGTCTGTTATACTGTGGCTGGGTCAGAGCTACGTGTGGTCTGACTGGCTGCCTGGTAGATGAGTGCAAAATGGCAAGCCTGTCTGTGCTAACCAGCTTTTTGGTGCTTCAGCATAAAAAGATAGAATGTTTTGGGTTGAAAGGGACCTTTAAAGGTCATCTAGTCCAACCCCCCTGCAGTAAGCAGGGACATTAGTGGTGTCCATCTTCATTCTGAGCTTCCCTTCTCCCCCTTAATGGATAAAATGTGTATTAAAAAAATATACTGCTACTTTGAGAACAAAACAAAGGTTCACAAACTATTAGCTGTGGTCTGTTAAACAACAGAAATACCTAAAAAATCCAAACAGGCATAAAACAACAGAAAAATGTAAAAATCCTCTTATTTAAAAAACAACCAAAACCACCCAGACAATTTATTTTCAGTCATTCTTCTTGTAGTTTTTGGTGGGGAGGGGAGGTAATGTGTGGCTTTTGGTGGTGTTTTCTTTGGTGTTTTGGTTTTTACAAACTGAAAATGTTTGCTTACACCCAAGTGTAAGGATGTAGCTCCTGCAAGTGCATGGTGTATTCCTAGAGGTGTGTATCTTAGTAGAAAAGTGAAAACTTTTTCAAGAGGGTGGTACGATGAAGCCACTGTGGGGAGAGGGGACGAGATTTCATTCTGAGGCAAAGGTGCTTCAATCACACTCGCTGGTGCCATTCCTCTGGGAGGGGGGCAGGAACATGGAGCATCAGGGAACTTGCTGCAGCACTGCTCTCGGGTCGAGGGAGGAGGCAGGTCCCTGCACTTCTGAAATTTTAACTTTAAGCTACTGTCCTTGTTCAGCAACCCAGTTAATACCACAGAAGCCTTCTAGAATAAGTGTTACACATCTGGTG
This sequence comes from Limosa lapponica baueri, assembly GCA_002844005.1. Lineage (NCBI taxonomy): Eukaryota > Metazoa > Chordata > Aves > Charadriiformes > Scolopacidae > Limosa > Limosa lapponica. The sequence goes on from KZ505743.1 coordinate 766,184, forward strand.
CATCCTTTTAATTTTGGGTCACTTATAGCGTAAGACACAGGAGCGTGTCTTGGACATTACTGAGTGCACAGGTTGAACAGGAGTCTAATAGATGTTTCTCTGCTGCTTCAACCAATTTGCCAGTGAGCAGGACTGTTGAGTACCCACAATATACTTTGGCTGCCACTTAGGCATAATCTGTGCACACTCAAACTTTTGGTATTGGGTATCTGCTGGGGGAGGAAGGAGATGAGGAAGGGACTCATGGAATTTGAAGTAACCTTGGAGTGTGTCAGGGGCCATGAAAGAAGACCTTGAGAGATGCTCTGAAGGATAAAATGTGAACACTGAAATAGGGTGAAAAATCATCATCATGTCAGACTGAAGTGTGAGGAATGAGTGATACTCATCAAAAAATCATGTTATGGTGTTGATTACAACACTAGTCAGTGACAGCTAGCCTAACTCTGTGGGGCATGTGATTTAAACCAACCAAACAAAAAACAACCAAAAAACCTCCTCATAGACAACAAGGCTCTCCATTAGATCAGTGCCTCTTATGACTCTAAGCCACTCTTAGCAGCAGTTTGTAGATGAGAGCTAGGCATGTATCACAGGCTGTGTAGCTGCAGGCTTCTCTCTTTCTTTCAGTTATCAGTCTGTCTCCTGAGATTTATCTGGAAATTGCAACTGGCATTGTGCTAGGCAGGAGTTGAAGGATAAATAATTTCTACAGGTAAAAAGCTACTAGTTCAAGCAATACCTGTTGCCACAAAAAAAGATGATGCAGAGGTGATCTGCCTGGAGTACTTCAAGACAGTGCATTGATGCACTTAAAACGTGTCTAACTTTAAGTCATATGTATAGAGAGGAAATCTGAAATGGATTTGTTAGATATACCTAAACTGAAGTATGGCTTCAGTCTTAAGTGCCGGTCTAAATAAGGATCTTTTGGAGGTTCAGAAAGCTGAAATATGTATTTTTCGGATGAAGCCAGGTTTAGATAAACTGATTTTTTTTCTGTCTCAAGGTCCTGCTCTTAGAAACTCTTCTTAATTTGAAGGAGCTCTGATTCGAAGTGGATCTTTCGTCTTCTGGATTTCATTCTAGTAGGTGGTGGAGTATAAGCTTAGTGTGGTACTATGTTTTAATTGTTTGCTCAAGCAGGCAATCGAAGTAAAACATTGTACAATGAAATTGCACTGCAGCAGAAATACAAGGTGTGTGGTGATGGGGAATCAGTCTCTGAAAGTCTCAATCACTTCAATGTGAAATTGCTTCAGCAGAGTGAAATAGCTTGGGACAATGTGGGGAGGATCAGAGCCTGTGGTGGTGAGTCTTTTCTCCCCTTCTGTCTCCCCCTGCCCAAGTAGTTAACTGATTATAGCTATGGCTTTTTTCTTATTTCTCATTTCTGCTTGTATTTTTACCTGCAATTAGCTTTTAAAAAGGTGTTGCCGACAGCTTTGTTATTTCAGTCCCTGCAGAAGAAAAAAAGTCTTCTGGTGCATGCTGACTATTAATAACCTTTGCCAGGTCTGAAGACTGAGCAGTGCAAATAGCTGTCATTTGTACCATCAACATATTGTCTTTCCTGGTGAAAATGTGGGATATGAATGCATGATTGCCTTTGACTGCTGGCTGTAGCATATACACACATATAACTTGTGTATCTAAGTAAGATATTAAGCAATCCTTGCAAAAAAGCAAAATGAAACAAATGCCTCTTCTCCTTTAAGTAACTAAGAATATTAATGACATCTTCAAAAAGAAAGGCAAAAACCTATCATGTTTGCAACACCAACATTCTTTTTTACTGAATCGGTCACGAGTTTTACTGCCCTTCCATCTCACCTTTAGGATAGCAGTAAATCTTGCTTGGCTAGTGAGCCAATATCATCTAAAAATAGCCTGTGTCTGAGTGAGAAATGCACACAGCTCTGTTCTTGCAGCCTGCTTGTGAGACTTCTCTCAACCTGTATTAGATTCCAAATATTTGGGTAATTTCTTAAACAAAAATGTGAATGCCCTTGCTTATATTTGGGTTGTCTTTTTGTGGGGGCGGAAGTGGCCCAAGTTTTAATAAAGTAGATTTGGCCCGATGCACAAGCGTTCTGAGTGATAGGCAGAAGAATCCATTTTGTACTGAGATGATGTCATTAAGACAGTTCACGAAGCAGATGTAGCGCAGAGGTATTTCTAGATCCTGCTTCAAATGTAATTGCAAAAAATCTTCCTGCAACACTAACAATTTCTTGAAAGAGTCATCCTGCTTTATCTCTCTGTACTATTGATCTGTGTTTCTATCCCTTTGGTCAGATAGAGGGAACTTAAACTGGAGATTGCTAGTAAGGGATTTTCACAAAAGAGCGGCTTCAAGATTTCCAGCATGGGACTTGATAGCATAGAAAAAGAGATTTAACCTAGCAATGGCAGCTATTATACATTGTTGGTCTAGTGTTATCCTTCACTGAAGAGGCAGATGCTAAGCTAGATTTTAGAGAGAAAGGCAGTGTGACTAGCAATTTTATCATGTTTAGCAGGTTACAGTAATCTTACCCACACTGTAGAAAAAATATTTTCAGTAGTGCAGTGCTTGAGAACTTCTGAGTTACTTTTAAAATATACTATGTCAATAGAGATTTTTGGCTTTTTTGTAGCAAAGATTCTTAGGTAACATATTTTGGCCATTTCCGTATAGCAGGTGTTTATCTATACCACGTTTCTTTACTAAATTGCAACAGTACTTGTTTATCAGCTTTGTGAAAAGAAAAGGTGGATTAGCCTGGGCATAGTGCTGCACAATGTTATCTCAGTGTCAAACATCAGCAAGCTGATGGATTTTCACAGTAGTGTGCTGTGCCATGTAAGTTCACTGGGTCTCTTGTTCTAGTTCTGGGATCTATGGCGTTGTGCTGCATTGCCCAGCGGGTAGGACTCGGGTAAGACCTGAAGTAGTAACGTTAACCTGTTCGTGCTGAAGAGGATGTTGTGACCCTGTACTGGTTTATGGAAACATGCAGGATATGTTGCCTGTACTTCAAGTGTCATTAATCTCAGTGGCCAGTCTGGCCCAAACCATGACATGTGAAAATAAATACTGGGGGGGGGGAAGAAAGAGCCAGGTATCACATGACAACTTATTCACAGTCTAAGTATTAAGCTTGTTCACAGGTGGAAAGTCCAAGATGTAGAGGCAGAAGTCCTGGGCTTTTTGGAACATATCAGAAGCAGGTTACTTGTTTTCTAGGCCACACT
>KZ505743.1:785040-796922 GCA_002844005.1 Limosa lapponica baueri
AGACCTGTGAGATATTCCATAGGTGAAAGCGTGGAGGGAATGGAGGGTTGAGGGGTGTTGAGTCAGTGTCTCCTGTCATCTATGGAAGTCTTTCCATTGACTTAAATACATACTGAACAAGGCCCTACCAGAATGAGTTTGTGCCTTTACAAATGTCTGAAGCCAAAACAAAAATAATTACAGTACTGAATGGATTGCATTGGCTGACTTCTTTAGTGTCTAATGTTTGTTGGCAATGCTTCATCCCGATTATTCCATCTGGAGATAATTGTGTGATATCATCCATAAAATTAAAACATAAATCAATCCAACTAGTGATCAGCCCCATGAGCTGCTGTTTAAAAACACGCACGGAAATGTAGCGCTCCCAGCTTTTTTAGCAGGATGTGCAAGAAAACCAATGAAGTGTCAGGACAAAATAAAATCATAAGCTAGTTGTCGAAACCTGCAAATCTTTCATGACCTGTAACAGTGCTGTCAACACAATACATGGAAAATAATAGAGGAACTGTTTATTTTTCCTTATATTTTATTTCCGTTATATTTTAAATAAAGTTTTAACAATAGGTAATACTTGAACTTAAAAAACTTCCCGTATTTGTTGGAATAATGGCTTCAACTGTGTATGGCTGCACTGCTGACTTAAAGCAAGTAATTAATTATTAGCAGCTGAGAAAAGACATTCCTAATAGAAAAATAATTTTCTTCTGTAGGCCTGGTAAAGTAATACCCTTATACCAATAAAGTCCTTATGCCCCCTTTCTGCCAGGAAGGCCATTATATCACTTTATGTGATATTAACTTCTACCAGGTGGTCTTTGAACCATGAAGAACTAATTCAACTTTTATCTCACATTGTCTTAAAAAAAGATTATTAGCAACAAAGATTAACACCTATTCATTTTGGCAGCTAGCAATTGACTTTTGTTAGGAGAGATTCAAGGGGTTAACCTAGGTCATATCAGAAAAGGCCATTTAGGAGATTATTTTATGCTTTACTTATCTCATTTGGAAAGTTTTAGGAAATGTTACAAATGGAATCACATCAACAGTCTTCCATCTCTAAAATCACTGTGGTATTTTAAATATATGACTTGATGCAAATTTTAGTATCTTTTCTTTATATTATGCACGCAAATGCTTATGAAAAGCACACTTATTTCTCTTTTGGGGAATATTTTACCTGCTTTCCCTCTGGTAAAAATTCTCGATCACATGAAATTTTACAGAAAGTAAACAGACGAACATTATGAATGAAGCAGTTATCCTCAAATGTTCAACTGAATCTTCATAGCAAGTTGTACATGCAGTACTTGATCAGATATGTTTACTGCAAGCCCGGTGTTAATATCTTGATTCATTCAGAATAGAAACCTACTGTGGGAGGCTTAAATTTGTTTAAAGGTTCTTTGAAGGTAGATAAGGGTTTTTACTAACCTTGAACAAGAATTGTTCAGCTTTATATCTTATCTGTAACAACAATGTATTATAAATAAAATAGAAAATATACAATGTAAATATTAAACTCTATATTATTCTGAGTTCAATTTTTAATGGTCTGTGCCTTGTTTTATCTAGATATTAGTCTGAGTCAAACTCACACTATTGCTTTGTCAGTAGTACAGAGCTTCTAGGAAAGCTAAAATGGAATGGGTTATAGTGGTTCCTCAGAAAATATGTTTGCTGTATCTGGAATATGCTGTTCTTGGCTTCTTCCTTAAAAAGAAATTGAATTAGGAATCTCATTTCATACATTTAATAAAAGTCATACTTGATATACATGCCTATTTTTGTTGATACAGACTTTATATCTCTTTATATACCTATGTGTATTCAGCGTACTTATATATTGCCTTTATACTTTTTATATATATACACACTTTATTTGATTAATAATTTGATAGGATACTTATCTAAAGATAAATTGCAGATAGTAGGATCATTTCATCTAAAAAGAGAAGAAACAACAGAACTTGGTTCTTAAGTGGTCCTGAAAGGTCCTGTCCTACAAGACATCCTGTTCAATGTGGTAGAGGAAAAAAATAGAAATGTGTCGCAGTGTCTTACTGTGAAATGTGGCTTACTGTGAAAGCCTTAGATGCTTCTTTACCAATCTTCTCTGACTACCTTATGATTGGAATTGAAAGATTGATCTTTCCTCTGAAGGAAAGTGAAAAGATGGGAAGGAGATTGAGTTGGTCAATCCCAGAATAGATTTCCATAAGAACAGATAAGAGGCCAGGAGAATTGGTAGCTGGAGAAACAGCACCATCAGCTCAAATGTATTTGAAATTCATTTGATGTTTGCAGTTTTGATTAGAAGTCGCTATTTAAGTGTCAATATTTCAGCCATGTCCATCACTCTGGTGGCATATTGTCTGCATTGGGAGTTTGTTAATACAGAATTGAGAATATGCACAGCACTAAGCTCAATGGATAACTGCAGAAGAAAAGCTTGTGTTCTTTTAACACTTAAATAGTGACTCAAGATTATCAGACGTCACAGTTTCTTTTAAATTAGAACTGGAAAAATCCATTATTACAACAAGAGAGAAAGAAGAGTATTCGACGTGAGTTGACATCTGCTTTCAGAGTTATTAGACCATAACCTGAGGCGGGGGCGGGGGGGAGAAAAAAACAAAAAAAAACCCCAAACAAAATAGGAGGGACAATACCTCATCATTTTGCCATGTGTCTTCATCACATTGCTCATTTTTCATTTCAGATTTGGCTCAGGTAGATCCTGTAATACGGAGGGAAACGCAATTGCTACATGCAATAATGCAGTTAAAATCTCCAGAGGCTATAATGCCGCCTGTGTAACTAACTAGCTGTACTGCAGATTTATCAAGCTATACCTTTGAGACTTGGGAGAAAGTAGCTGATGTATATGACTTCACTTCATTACATGTCTGGGCTGATGAATCATTTAGAAACATAAGAAAATGAAGAAGGAGAAGCAGCCCTGTCCCATCCACTTCATTCTCCTAGGAATGCCAGTCTTATAGAACATTACTTTTTGTAGTTTTGACCAGTTTCAATGCTCTGGCTAGTAAATTGAACCATAATTTCCTACAGGGAACTTCTCCACAGTTCTCTTTAAAACGGTCTCACGCTCTGCCAGAACATCACTTTGTTTAGCTTCATTCCTAGCTGTTTACTAGCTATAACCCCCTTTTGCTACTTAACTAATTCTTTTTCTGATGCTTCTAGTTGCCAAATATTTATAGACCATCAACCAGCCCATCATCTCTCAGCCTACCCTGGTAGGTAGGTGGTACAGTAGCATATGGCTCAGCATTGTTTAATACTCCTGTCAGATTTATTTAGCCCTGTCTTTTGGCAATGGTTTCACTGTAGTTATAGAGTGTTTGACCCTAACCTATTAGGATAAGTTGATTTCTATGGGCCTTGGGTGAGACTTATACCAAGGCACTTTTATCACCTTATTCTGTCCTTTCCACAACTCCTATTGCTATGGCCTTTGTTGATATTGTTGCTCACTTGAATTAGAGGTAAGTGGTCAAAAAATACACCTTTGTGCTCGCCTCCTTTTAACATGTAGTTAGACTCTGCTAGTTGGCTACAGGTTTATGCTTTATATTTATCTATCCGTGATTTGCATTAGAGTAGCCAAAAGCACCCCATTAAAAGTGGGAGATGTTCTATCTGGGGCTATATGAAGATCTCAGAAGGGATCACGCTTACCTTAAACAGTCGCTGACATAAATGAATAGATGCAAAAGGAGTGGGGAGAGAAGATGTGAATGCATTGAGGAAAGAAGATGCCTGATGTGCATGGGATTTTTAGTTATATTTAGCTAAAAATCTACTTTGCCAGGTGTAATTTTTATGGAAGTAGAAAATCAGTTTTATAGTAAAAGCAAAAGAAAACCCAGGAAGGATATTAAGTTCCTAGTGAGTTTAACTGTGCTACATAATTGAACTCTACCCATTCCTCTCATGGATAAACTCTGTGGTAGGGTGAGTAGAGCCTATTTCCCCTCAAAGTTGTCTCTGCCAAATTCTTGAAACTGAGCCTCCTTTTGGGGAATGGAGACAGCAGAACTGCTGACACCACAGCTCCCTCCTTGCATTCTCTATGTTCAGATGGAAATAACATTCTGTACTCTTAATAGCCCCATTTCTTACTATGCAGTGTGACAAAGTAAGCTGGGCAATTTGTTTACTGAATTTCAGTGTGTACATTTGTAAAAGGTTGAATAATCCAAGCCACGACACAGTGGGATCCCAGCCTAAAAACATCTGATTTCCTCAGTGGATCAACACTGCCCGTCCTTTGCCGTTTTACAAATATACTTTAATTGAAACAGGCCACACCAGGGTGTGCATTAATGGGCTGCTGTTGTACTGCTTGGGTGGTAAAAGGTAATTGGTCTCTGGTCCAGTGCTTCACAATGCTCCAAAGGCATGTGCCAATGGTCTGTTAATGCATACCCTGTTGTGACACTGCTTAATTAAAATCTTAGGATATCAAAAGCAGAAAGGTTTAATGAAGAAGTTTTTCAAGCTGGTAAATACAGCTGTATGACATATTAACCAGTGTAATGTATGCTGGCTGGTTCTGGCCTGCAGAATGCTTAGTCAAATCAATGAATAGAAAAGGAGTGCATACTGGGCAATGTATCCACCATTACTGGAGTGCGTAGTGCAATAACCAGACTTGTGCAGTCAGGTCCAAATTACTTAGTGCTTTTTCTGTGGTTCTGTTTCTTGCCTGGTGAATTTGAGCTTTATGCTATCGCATCATAACCAACAGCGTTATGAAGTGTTGTCTAATGTTTTGCAGTAGATGGATTTTAAATAAAAAGACTAATTCAAATTTGGTTATGTAAAGATATCCTTTTCCCCTTTGTTTTCATTGGGTAAAGCAAGATAAGGTACTCTATAAATCAATTTTTTTTGCCAGATTTTCACCAGGAATGTTGATTTGAGCATGCTGTTCTTGCCACTGTGCATGTTATACACTTTCAGTAGTCTGACTGTCAGCTTAGGATCACAGCCATGCCATCTAAAAAATGAAATTAGAAGGCGAGGGGCTTTTCATTATGCATTTTCAAAAGGAGACATACAGATTTTGTGGGGTCTTTTGTTTTCTTTTTGAAAAGAGACAAGTGCAACGTGCTGAAGGTGGTGCTGTAAATATAAGAAGTGTGTTTTTATAAGCTGCCCTGCCAGATATGGATGTGTTTCCACCAGGTATTAAATGTATGGAAGAAACTAATAATCTGTTAGTATGACAAAAGGATATACAGAAGGCTTTTAGAACCACCGGTCTGCCTATTCTAAACTGACCTCAAAGATGCCCACCTGTCTGTTGTACTGATCCAGCCTGTGGAGTCTATTGAATGTTATAGCTAGCTAGGTGTGTGTGGCAATGCTGTGTCCTCCAACTGCCAGTGCAGGCACAACTGGGCTATGCCACCCAGAACATATATGCTGCAATCAACCATATCAATAAAAGAATTAGTCTTGTTAATCCCTCTGTTTCCTCAGGAAGTCTGTATTTTTTAGAATCATTCTGAAGGCACAGATTCCTGTCCATCTTCTTTTGCAAGGGCAGTAGTGGTAGGATGAGGGGTAATGGATTCAAACTGGAAGACAGTAGACTTAGATTAGATATCAGGAAGAAAATTTTTGCTATGAGAGTGGTAAGACAGTGAAACAGGTTGCCCAGAGAAGTTGTGGATGCCCCATCCCTAGAAGTCCTCAAGGCCATGTTGGATGGAGCTTTGAGCAACCTGGTCTGGTAAGAAGTATCCCTGGCCATGGCAGAGAGTTGGAACTAGATGATCTTTAAGGTCCCTTCCAACCTATACCATTCTATGATTCTTCTTTGTACATTCAATGACACAGCCTAGCTGTCCTAAGTCCGATGTTAAAACCTGCAGGGACAGCCTTCAGAAACTAATGCCAAAATGCATCATACAGAGGCACACCGTAAACTTTAAGCTTTAAACTGTCTTGAATGTCAACTTCATATAAATTTCCTGGTGAGGTATTTGCAATTCTTCATTCTCTTCCCTCAGGCAGCCAAAGAGCTACAGTGAATTTGCAAAATTGTTCCAGCAAAACTGGTTTTGAACATTTGACAGTTATAACAGGCCTGCAAGTATGCTCCACTGTAGGGTAAGCCAGCCTGTACTGAGCTTTATGCTGATATGGTTAAATTGGGTCTGATGTTGAGTAAGTCAGTTCAAATTCAGGAGAAATCTCTTTACCCTACACTGTATTCTTCAGCACAGATCTAGCTTAAGTAGCTCTTCAGGAAAAAAAAATAATCTTTTTCAGATGGTTGTTTATAATATTTGTAAACAGATAACCATGTCATTTCTGTAGGTTATTAGCTATTATGTTTTTTTTAATAACGAACTAATCCATTTGGCTTAAAGAACCTAAAATTGCTAAAACCTGAAAAAGAATGCCTGAACAGATCCAGGGGAGAACAAAATGGAGGCTTCCTTTCAATCAGAGAAAAGGGACTCAGAATTTGTTGTCTACTTTATTACTTGGGAGCATTATCTCTACCCTCTGCTGATATCTGCTTTCTTTCCTATGTAATTCAGTAACATGTAATGTGGCTTTAATCTCCTGTTCCCTCCTGTCTGTGTGCTGTGAGACAAGAGAGACAGATGAGCTCGGAAGTCAGGGGCCAGTGGAGCTGCAGCACACAGCTGCGTACCTGTCAAGTCTCCTCAATCATCCATTTGATCATGCTGCTTTCAAGGCCTGTAGAGATCAAAAAAAAAACCTGTACACCCTGCAGGTCCCCAGGGAGATGGCAATTGAACCTAGTCAGAGAGATGTGCAACGGAAGAGAGGAGGTCTTCGGAGAAAAACAATTTCAGGCCTTCTGCTGCTGCAATGAGGTCTTGCCTAATTTGAAGGGCTTTGCTGGTACAGTTATGCTGGTAGAACTGCAACAGCAAATCCTGCTACTGGCCTTATGGTTTATAATAGAACAATTCTTAAGCAGTTCTTAAATGGTGTGATCTGTCCTTTTCTGTTCCTATAACTGTATTTATTCAAAAGAATTTTCTGGGCCAAATAGATGTTCTGACACACAAATTTAGACATGGTATAAGCCTAAATAAGTAGGGAAATGGATAGGCTGTGGATCTGTAAATTCAGAATTTTCCAGGCTGAGTGCTTTTTCCTGCTGCCTTTTGTAGGCACAGGCAGCATAGAGACATTGGACAGATATACAGACCCAGGACAGAAAGGGAAATTTCACAGAGCTTTGTACCCTGGTCAGCTGAAGTTAAGGATTGCCCTTTTCAGTCATGGTTTTATCCTGCAGCTAGATTGTTCCTGAAATATGTTTTTCCCATCCTGTTTTTCTCTGCAGGAGCAAAGTAAAGGCATACCTTATGCCTTTAGGAAAAGGTGCGCTCCCTCTCTGCCCATGGGAGCTCTGCAGGAGGATGTGTAAGGTGTGCCAGATCTCCTTCTGGTGCCATTTGAAATCTGCTGACATGGATATGTACCACATTACAGCTCAGCCTGGGCCTTTTATTCCTCTCCTTTTCTTTTGGAGGAATTTTGTTCTTTAAAGTCATATTATATGTGTACTTTGGAAACATGGCATACTCTTTTTCCTGCTTTTAGTGTTGTGAGGTGGTTTCTGTTAAATTGTACTGTGTTGGTTTTGATTGTTTAACTTCTCTTTTTTTTCTCTTTATGCTGTCTTGGCCTTCCCTGAGCCCTTATCTTCATATTTAAACCATATCCCAGTGAAAAATCTCTGACAAAATCCAACTTTTATAAATTCAGGGCTTGTGCATGATTGCATGTATCCATACATACCAACTGAGACATAAAACTAAAATAACTCTTCATTACAGCATTTCTTTCAAAACTGTCTCACAAAGCTGCAGCTCACAGATATGGTCTTCTGAAGTTTCATGTTAGTATTCACAAGCTAACAGAGAATATGATCCTTTAACTGGAAAATCCTTACATCAATGTAGAGTCCTTCTCTGGTGATTCCATAAGCTCCTCATCCAGTTAAGAGCCACTAGTCCTTCTAAAAATCACTGGCTATAGCATGACACACTAAACTGCTATCACCATCTCCTAAACGAGTAGTCTGAATTAGTAGTTGGACAGAGGATGTTCAAAGATGATGTTTCAATCACCCGCCTAAAGTAGCACTGAATCAATAAGTAATTCTTTGAGATTGCCCACTAATTCTTAAACTGTTCCCAGTGAGGAAACTAATATAGATAGTATTGCTGCTAATGGCAACTAAAGAACCACAGGGTACTTCACATTAAACACAGTTTTCTGCCCAAACTCTTGACTTGATCCTGGTTACTTACAGTCCTTCTGCAATTTCAGTTAGGTTCAGCAGATTCAGTTGGATTTCTTCACAGACTATTTTGTGTATTCCAGATGTGGCTGTTCCAGGGATAGCATATGGAATGTCATCTCTACCTCACTGAGCTCATGCAAAGCTGCTTGTACAGTACTTGGGGCCTCCCAGTAGGAAAGGCTGTTGAGCAACATTTTCTCAAAATATGTGCATTGCATGATTTGTTGTGTTGCTTTTGTTACTTAGACATCTGCTTTGCTAAGTTCGGAGTTAATTTCAATTGTATCCACATTGTGTAGTTGCAGCAGGATAAATTTTCTAATGGTCATCAAGCCATCAGAAGCATACACAGAACATACCTGAGCTGTCACCAGCTTTACTGTATTAATGGAGAGAACTTTGGGAATGGTCACAATGCTCTGTTTTCCTTTAGGTGGTGGAATGTCCTTGGTAGCTGTATTTTGGAAAGATAAAGTATGAGGACAGATGTTGTTTAAGGCCCAGAGCTTTTGATACAGAGACTTAGTTTGCAGGAGGTGAGGCATCTTTGAGGGGCTGTAGCCAAAGAAGCTTCTCTTAAGGCTGCCTTGTCTTGCATGTCTGCATGTCACTAAGGTAACATGTTGCTGGTGCTTCAGTCTGGCTACAGGCCCTGTTCTTGCATACTGTTCCGTAAATGAGAAGGACAAAGTTAGTTTCTTTCAAGTAAGAGTAACTTTATGTCATTGTTACTAGTGTGGTAATTGGTGAAATAAATATTGTCTGTTTGGGGGTTGGGTTTTTTTATTCAATTCACTGGGGCGGAGCTATCACTCCCATGTCCTTACCAGTCCTTCCTACAAATATGAAACCAAGAAGAAACCTGTTATTGTTGCTGCATTACGCTTCTCATTCTATCTGTTCCATGTTGTTGGTGAACTCTTATAATATCAGATAAGGCTTCTTGGCTGCCTCAAGAAATAGTTCCTTCAGGTCCCAGATCACATACCAGAGAAATGGTTGCGGGAAACCACAGGGCATGTCAGTGTCTCCAAGGCTGAGCATCTGGGAGCTGGGGAGAGGAGCTGCTCATTCAGGTGCCTTCAGGGCCAAGCCTCTGGAGTTGAGCGCTTAGTGTTTTGCCCTGTGGCACTGGCAAGTTTGGGCAGAGACAGGCATGGAAGAAGAGTGGAGAAGGCTTATAATCCAAAAGCCTAGGTGGAACCACTGGCCCATGTTCCTTCTCCCCTGGCTTCTTGCCCCATTCCAATTGCTGTGGGATGCTGGGGCTGGGCAAATTGCTACAGAACTTGTAGGAGGGGTCCAGTGTGTGTGTGCATGAGCTAAATAAATCATAGGCAAAAGGAAAGTTAAAGGCATTGCCAGGGTGTTCAAGACCCAAAGACAGTCTCCAGTGCTCTGGAGAAGCCCAAAAGCCCTGTTGAGTAGGTGTGGACAGGATGTTTTTGCTTGGGGGACCCTCCCTAGAGGAGTTTTCAAGAGTGATCTAGTAAAACAGTATGAGGTTGGCATTCTATCTGGGAATCTGAGGGTTAGTATGCAAAATTTGGTAAGAAGAACAGAAAGGCATGGATGTTGGAGTAGACCAAGTACACTACACTTCCCTGGTGGTATTTTTGTGGTATTAAATAGCTTCTCTATTTGCATGTAAAAAATAATCTTTTGGTGTTTTTGCTATATTATCAGAAATTTTGACTGGTACATTTGCACAGCCTCTTCTGTTCTGCTTCATGCTCCCTTCCCCCATCATCTGAATGTCACTGTCACTTGAACACTGGGGTTTCTTTTGATAATATTTTTCTCTTGTTGCACAGTGGCCATTTAGACAGTGAAGGAACTTAATGGGGTACACTTTCAGCATGGGCAATTAGATGTGCAATTCTCATTAACAATAACAGGACTTGCACTGAAAATTTTCCTCTGTAAATCTACCAGCACAAAGCCTTTCCCCTTATGAGCAACAGATGGGTTTTCCATAATGGCTCATTACCTCCTTGCTTTGTCACGCTGCCAGAAATGAAATATAAAGTTATTTATGGTTAGAGAAAGATGCACAAGTCACTGTAGATCATTCCTTGCCATCTTTTATAGTTTATCTAGTTAGTACTTTAAATCTCCCAGGACTAGGAAGCTTCAGAAGATGACAGAGCACTGCCTGAGAATTAAGATGAGTGTCCTTCTGTCTGGTTATTTATCCTGATGGTCTTGCATCTCCAGGGTGATGCTATGGTCTCCACTGGGACCAGTAATTTGGGTGTTTCTGTAGAAAAGAGGCCATTTCTCAAAAGAAATTTTGTCAGCTGTGACAACCCATTTCTGTGAAACTTGACTAGTAGGGGCAGAAGGCAGCACTGGTTTACCGTGCATCATAAATTTGAAAAGATAAACAAGTTATTTGATAATATTCCTTATTTGAAATTGGGAGGGAAGAGAGGGTCATTGCTTGGCACATCAGTGAGAGATGTCATTCCTCTGACAACTGATGGTCATTCTGATGTGGACAATGATTTTATTTATACGTATTTCACATTATTGAACTTTGTATATTGGAGTTTATACCCTAGGTGTACCCACGGATTCACTATTATCTCCACAAATCCTTGCTGAAGACCTGCTCCTACTACAAATATGTTCATCTGTCCCTTTTCATAAGTAATGTATTTACAGTGATTAATATGGCATCTTTGTTATAACTTAAGGCAGAAGAGAAGCTGATGGCAAAATATAAGATAGTTTTAACACTACTTACATTAAGAATTTTTTCCCCAGATGGATCATTGAGTGAGTTGATCCCAACACATCTGTGAGTCCTCTCTGAAGTGTGTAGGTCTCCCAGCAGATTGAGGGATATGCTTGCTTGGAGTTCCTCTTGCTTCCATTCAGGAGGGCATTTAAAATTTATTTAAACCTAATTGAGATCAGACTGGCTTCAGCACATGCTTAATTATTTTACTGAACATGGGTAGCGCTAACCACATGTTCCTGGATTAACACCTTAGACTATAAGCCAAAGATTTTGTTTATCTTTGAGTTCAGGTTTTGCTCCTTGTTAAGGAACTATACAACCAAAGGAAGTTTAATGAAGTAATGCCTGTGGCAGGAGAAGAAAAGCAGGACCTTTTGTAGTAAAGAGGTGATACATCATCACACCCCAATATATTTTTATGTGGAGCCTAGCAAGACTATGGTGGATCCCAAATGTTTAAATTTTCTAAAACAGTGCTTGCCTATTTCATAGATCAGCAAACTCAGTGACCTATTTGTAGATTCAGTAAGAAAGCTTTCTCTGATTTTAATCAAACATGCTTTTTGCACATGGTAGTTTGAAATGCTATTGCTGTTAGTTTGAAAACATACTGCTGGGTCCTGGTCTGTGGGAAATGCCTTGTGCAGCTCATATAATGTGTAATACATAGATGATCACGGGACAGTCTTTATGTCTTCTCTCAGTACTGATTAGCAAGCAACATGAAAAAAAAAAAAACCACGGATGGCCAGTTGGCAATGTAAATATGCTGTGGTTGAATACACCAAAATAGTCTCTCTT
>KZ505743.1:797607-807777 GCA_002844005.1 Limosa lapponica baueri
AAAAAAAAAAAAAGGCATATCTTTGTTTCAACTTCTCCCAGTGTATTGAGTGTATTGGCGGCAACATTATTCAGTCTCGCAGTTACCTTGTGTCACTGCAGTTTGGGGAGCACATTGAAGCATGATCAAAGCCCTCTTTGGCCTTTGGATTATACTTGCAATTCATTATATAAGACCATTTCACTATGAGATTTAAACACTGTTTCACACAGAAGGGAGACTATTTCTACATTAATATATTCCCCCTCCTTCACTGTGGAATTATACTGACTTAGAAAATGCCAAGTTTATGTCTGCTTAACATTCAAAGCACATGTCAAACTGTTTAAAGAAAAAAAAAAGTGTATGCCTGCTCTGGTGCATATTTAAAGTTTTTGAAACTGTCCCAAGAAAAGACCACTGATATTTTTTTTTTTTACTCTTTTTTTTTTTTTTTAAGTTTTATTTCACAAAGCCTGTTTATTAGCCACCTGGTGAGCATTACTGCACCTACAGCTTGTCTTAATAAATCATTGACCATTTGGTACTGCTGAGGTTACTCAACCTCAGGTTTGCAAGGCCTGCTTGCCTGAGCAAAATAAATGAAGGAAGTGGCCAGGGGAGGCAGTTAATAATTGTGCATGGTATTTTCAAATCCAGATGCAGTAAAGTGGAAGCTTGTAATGCTGTCCCCATTCTTGCTGCTGCAGTTACTATAGCAGCAGCAGATGCTGACTTTGGATGACTTTAAAGTATTGAGTATAAGGCAAAAATGAATGCCTAGAGAGGATTTTCTTGTAGGGAGTGACATGATGCCTCAGTTTAGGACAAGAAAGTATCAGTATACCTGGTAAAATGATGAGTTTTTCTAGGTTCTCAGGTATATCATGAACATCTTGGGGAAAACTGCTTGATCGTGACTCTCAGAACTGAACCCAAGATTTTGTCAGACAGGCAAGAGTGGGCTCAAACAAAAAGCCTGTCTATTAGCTGAAGAACAAGGATGTTGAGAAGATGAGATTCATCATGACAGTGTGAATGGACATGAATGCTGTTAAGAGCTGACTGTAAGACTGTACCCACCACATGTTCCTGTTTCAGCGTGGGGTCAGTGAAGTCTTTTCTCCTGCATCATGATCTCTGCATAAGAGAGGCAAGCCATCACAGAGCTAATCACATCTTTTACCCATCAGTGCCCTGCTTGATGATCTTGTCTAGAGAAATCAAGATATTTCACTTACAGAACACTGGCATTAGTTTTATGGAAGCTGAAGTCACTGCCCTGCCTTCGTCCCTCCCCCTACTCTTTTATTTGAGTAGTGAAGTCAGCTAGAACTCCATTAGCCTACGGGGAGGGAGGTGGGAAGCGAAGCAGGATTAGTCTGGGAACAACTCCCTTAGGATAAAACTCCAGGGGGATTGAGCTTGAGAGTTAAATAACTGGCTACAGATCACCTGTTTTCACATAGGTAAACTCATGTGAATAGGACAGACTAGTATGAAGCTATGTTTTCTAATATTGATAACAGATGTCTTGAGCAGTGTGGGGCAGGTGAGGAAGGGTTGGTTTCAGAGGAAACCTCTGCTACTACAGTTGGATACTGAAAGGGGCCTTTCTGGCCAAGCAGATCTAGTTGTAAGGCCGAGATTTAAGTTTGCCAATATTTCGTCTTTGGATTCGATGTGGCTAATGTCAAGTATCTGATTTATGCATCATCACGTTTGCTTTGTATAAACTGAGACAGGACATCTTGATTATATAAAAAAAATCCTCTTTCACTTTATGGCAGCTAGTGCCAGCTATAGTACCTCCCATACTCCTTGGGAGCTTTAACAAAGCAGGCCCTCAGCAGGGTTTGTAGAAGAAAAAGGAATGTTGCAGCTGTCTGGGTAGATTCTCCATACTTGACATTTCCCTGCACACTGCCCTAGTCTTGCTGTTTCAGCCTCATTTGACCCTGTTCTCATTGCTCAACCCTGCAAGTCCCATACTGCTTACAAATGGAGCCAAGTCCCAAGAGATGACTTCAGCATGAGATGCAGGAAGCCAGCACACCTTGAAATTTGACAGTTGGGGAACTCACGTTATGCCTCAGGTCATAATATAGTTGCTTATTAGATGACTCTCTTCTCCCTCACTTCTACTAGGCACCATGCTACCAAACTGCAGTACATTTGTAATAACAATGAGACTGTCATAGCGATTGATCATTCCTGTAAGGATCTCAGAGGGCTTTATAAATTTGTAATGAGTCTCCTGACCCCATGAAGCCATGCATTTAAAGATCCAGGATGCTGAAGATGCTTGCACTAACATAACTTATGCAAAACTATGTGGATTTGTCTTCTTTTGAGCCCAATGGGAAATGGTATTGGTGTGTAATGACTTGTTGACCAAGATCAGATGAGCTACAAGCTGAAGAGCCTCAGCCCTCATATTTAGCCACATTTACTCCTGGCATTACTCTTCAGCTGTGAAGCCAACTCACCAGCATTAATTTAAAACACAAGGTGAATTGATTTGAGGGAGGGAGTGGGGAAAAGGCTTTTGAAGTATTCATTGCATAGTTTTTTGGGGATAAGTTGGCCAAACTAATTTTCACTAGCTACTAGGGGAAGGAGATGGAGAGTTCAGCTTTTACCTTCAAATAATTGCCTCTGTCTAATTTTACCTTCAATATGAGGGTATGGTTAGTAGTATGGACCTATTTGAGTCATATAATCTCTGTATCGGAAAAAGAAGGAAGTCTGTGCTACTTTATAAGAAGGGCTAGTTATATTGGTGAAGCTGGAAGAAGAAAATAGACCAGGAATGGCTTGGTTTTCTTTTAGTTTTCCTTTTCTTTTTTGTCTTTTTTTTTTTTTTTTATGCTGTTATTTGCCATGGATTTCATACCACACTCACAATGGTAACTAGGAAAGTGGGAGCAGAAGCTATAGTCCCCCTTATTTCTCTGGGAAATTGGCATGTGCCTGTGAAAGAACATATTCTAGGACCTATATAATGCAGAGTATTTTAGCTTTTGAATTATATATTTGTTTATGGTTCAAAAGCAATTTGAGGGTGGTTGTTTATCTTCTTTACAAAGCACAAAATAACCACTGAAACAGACTGTGCTGTATACGTATAAAACTATAAAACCCTCTCAGCTCTTTCAAATACACAAATGTGCCAGTAACTTATATATTTATATATACCCTTATATAAATTCCTTGCACGCATGGCTTAAATCCAAAGGAAATTTTTATACATTGTTTGAAGTAGATACTATAGTTACCCTTTCGTGAGTCATGGTTTCTTTTTTAACCCATTAAGAGAACAACATTCTTTAACGCTTTGACAAAGAGTGAATTCCCTGAAATTGTTTGCCTGGGGTTCGTTGGTTAGTTGCTGTGTAGGTGCCTTGCAATCCAAGAGTAGAACCACTGCATTAAGTCATGTAAACTTCAGGCTATTATCTGATATTTTACATTAATAATGCATAATATGTGAAGTTACTTTAATCTGTAGGTCTCCATATTATAAAAGCTGTTACATTATTTCAGTCACAGAGGTTAAGTGGAGTGCTATGGTAGCATGGTTAGGAAATTGTGCTGTTTGTGATAGAATCCATATCCCTGACCCTAGCATTCATCTGTGAGATTATGGTGGCTCCCTTACAGTTCGTCCTTAATTTTGGATTGTTTGGGTCAGCAGACCTCTCTTTGCTGTTGATTCCATTATTTCTTTTTTTTGTCAACTTGTCTTGTTTGCATTAAAATGCCTGAATTAGTACCCACTTAACATTCTGCATTTGAAGGAAATGAAAAACTCACTGTGTGTCTCAGTAGGAAGTAGACCAAGAAGTTGAAAGAGGATGGAGCTGTCTTTTCATAACTATGCATGGTCTACCCAGGTCAGGGTTGATTCGCTTAAAATCAGGAGGGGGGAAAAAAGGAAGCAAACTCTGCTTTTCCTTGCTTTCAAACTGTTCTCTAGCAAAAGCAGGTCAGCTTCTAGGACAGTTGCCTTGACTCTTTGCAGGTGTGCTAAATTTATTTAAATATAAGTTAAAGGAAAAAAAAAAGTGCACTTTAAAAATGTTGCTTTTTAAAGAGTGTAGACTGTATTTAATTTCCTCAGTTGCATTCAAAGACTATGCACCAGCACTTGACTCCAGAGGTCTCAAACAAGAGTTAATCATTTTACTACTGCTTTTTTTGTCTGCTGTTTGGAAAAAGCAACTTTGTCGAATCAGAACCTTCTGTCAAATCTTTCAATGACACTTCATTTTGGAAAATCTCTACCTAGCACTTTCAATGATGCTGACACTGCTGAAAAAAAAAAATAATTTAATGTTTCACTTCAAATCAGTATTTCAGTTTTTAATATAAATATTTCAAAGTTCCTGCCAAAATGAAACTCCTTTTTAAATAGGAAAGCATTATTAGATCAGCACCCCATTTTTCCAAGAATATTTTATCCAGTTTATAAAAAATCCCCTCTTTTTGTATTTGTTTGGGGGTTTTTTGTTGGTTTTTTGGTTGTGTTTTTTTCACAAATCCAAATATAAGTAAATACTTAACTACTAAAATTGTTTCCGTGATAGAAGTTCTAGGGTTTTTTATAGCTCTCGCACAAAGTTGGATGTAAATAACATCAGTGTGTCCTGACTATTGAATCTGTTGTGCACTGGGGTAACACTCAGTTACTCAACATAATGTGTTATGCCAGTCACAGTGAGTAGGGCACTCTTTAAGTCTCCCAAGGATGGTTGTGACAACAGGTGTGCAGTGTGCATTTCCTCCGATCATCTGGTTTTCTTATGACAGTATAAACAGTTTACCAAGATGGGAAGTGAGCAGTGCATCCATTTACCCATCCTGAGGCAGTTTAGCCCAATGCTTTCCACCACCTCAAACCTTCTGGTGGAGCTGAGCATATAACTTAAACGAGCTCTCAACTTTATTTAAAGATGTCAGTAATGGAGAATTCACCTCATTGTCAAAAAAAGAATTTGTTAGTTATTGTTAGTATTAAAATGTGTGCAGTATTTCCAACACAAACTGGCTTCATTTTTCACTCTGGATTTTGTGCAACTTCATCATGAGAAATTTTTTGCCTGTGCAGTATAAACCACAGACAAATAAATCCCTTTGTTCTGAGAAGCTGAGTTTCATTCTTTCATTGTATGGTTTATTTTCCATTCTGTGTGGCTGTTTTCTGGACCGTTTCCAATTTACTAAGAGACACTTAGCAATGGGTAAAATTGGTACTCGGCATATGTTTACTTATTGCTACAGCACTCCATTACAGTAACATCAGGATGTCAGTGGATCTCTTTTGATTTCAGCTGAGCTATAATGTCCTGCACCATGTAAAGAATTTGGCCATTTCCCTCTCTTCCTTACTTTTGCACCTAGCACCTGTCCCTGTGAGGTAAGTGTTCCTATGCATTTTAGCCAGACAGATAGATGCCTTTCAGAAGGATTCAGCACAGCTGTTCACTCTAAGTCAGTCCTTAGCTAACCAGGTGCTAAGCAGAGAAGTTCTCCCTCGTGCTATTACATAGAAAATGTCAAGTAATAATAATCTGCTTCCTCCATAACAAACCAGGTCCCTGAGTCAGGGAAACTAAGACTTCCCTTAACTCTGAGCAGTTCTCAGATCTACTTTTGCAGGCCCTTTCATAGCCAGCTGTGAATTGTTTGGGCAGAAATTGGACAGGAACAGCTGCTGAACCACCTGCTACAAGGCCTTTGATCTCTCCTACTACAACAGTAACTTTTGAGGCTTTGAAAGTTTGCTAATCGGGAGGAGAAGCTACAGTTGAAACTTCACTGCTATCGGGGCTGCTGCAAGGTGAACACGTTGCAGTGGTGGCACAGTTTCCAGATGATTGTTTTCTATAGGTGCAGAAATTAAGTTTCAAACTGTTTAGGGTTATGTGGAAGGAAATACCCCTGAATGTCTTCCTGCAGTGAAATGTGGAGCAGCATGTAGCTGTCACATTTCGGGTATTATAGACTCTTCCAGACTGGCCAGTACCACACTTCCAGTCTCTTTGCTTTAAGGACAAAGTTGGACAGCTGGTTTGCTTTTCCCCACAGTTAAACTGTGATTATCACGGGGCCAGAGACGTGGAGGCACAGAAGGTTGCTGCTCTCCATGTTCTGCTGCTCAGGACTGATTGGGTTGTAGCTTTAGATAATGTTTGGTGCTGTTTAAGTGATGTTGATTGGTAAGAGCTCTTAGTACCTGTGTGCAATCTGAGCTTGCATTTACTCTCTGTTAAACAGCCACTTCCATGGAAGTATGAGAAGGATGGTTATGATCCTCAGCAGGGAAGTTTAACAGCTGCTTTAACTCTCTTGAGCCTTATCAGGTGAATAGCTGGTCCAATTAATCTGATATAAACTGAGGAATTGTATTGGGACACTAGATCCTATGTACAATTAATATTTCTGTCATGTATTGGAGTCATCCCTTGCTTGATTTCTCCTAGTCCAGAGCTAATGAAATATTGATGAGAGCATTTGCCATATGCACTACAAAACCTCATGCCATTTTTTGTATATTCCTTTCTGCAACACTGATGCCTTCAATCCTCTAGCTTGCATTATTATGATGCAAGAGCTAAAACTTTAGGTTTTGTTATATTTGTAGTCCTAAAGGTAGAAAAAACTCCATTTTTAAAAGGGGAATAATACTTACAGATCAATAAGCAAAAACTGGAACCAGTGGAACTTCTTGTGTTTTTATCTGTTCCTGAATAGCTTGGGATCTGAGATGGCAAAACAAAGACAAGAATGACTGTGTAGCTTCTAAACTGAAATCCCCTATGGCTTTGCCCCTCTCTACTTATGAATAAATATATTATCAACTGGTAATAATTCCTATCATTCCAACATTAAATAACTTTTTAACGAAGCAGTTAATTGCTATGAATAACTGAGATTACAATCATGTGAATCACAAATCGGTTTTATAACACACAGCTGGGAGAAAGTGATTTTGGGGATGCTAATAACATTTTTCTATTATAAACTTTGGAATTGCAAGAATGCTGGAGGTTTTTCTGCATCATCCTCATGCCATTCAGTAAAATTCAGGTCTATTTTGGACAAGAACCCTGTCCATGGAGAAACATATTAGTCTTTGGAACCTAGGTGATAAAGTTCAGCAGCATCTCTCACATTCAAATCTATACAGCTTGCTTAGATAAATACTTCTAATTATTTACATAATTTTAATTTTATGTGATAGGATTCAGTAATGTAGTTGCTTGTGAAGAGTGGTGTTATTACATCTTTTACTCAATTTCTTCAACATTGATTCGCATTAGCTGAACATCTGGCTCTTTGTGTTTTTCACTAAACTGAGTTGTCTTTTCCCAAATGCTCACAGTATTGGTACCTATAAGAAAATATTAATGAGTAATAACCAGAAGCAGGCAAACGTAAGCAAATTATGACCATAGCAAGCAATGTAAACAAGTTTATATATAGCATGAAGGCCATGCAAACCTTTTACTGTACCTATAATCCAGACAATCCAAATTGAGTTGATTTGAGTAGATAGTAATCTAGATGCCTGTTAAAATTCATTATTGCCTTATGAACAAGTATTTCAGAGGACACCACATTTAAAAGGCTTGGTGCTATTTAGCCACCTCTGTTATGTGATAAAGTAAACAAGGTATGTCTATCATTATGTGACTTACCTTCCCTGACAGTGTTATAGCAAGCCTTCTATTGTTCTTACCCCTAGATTTTAAATATATTAATTTCATTCTTTATTCATATATAGTAGCATCTACAGGTATCAAATAGATTTTGAAGTAAAAATGGCTCTTTGTTTTGAAATTAATAGGTCATATAGGTTCTGGACAAACACTTGTGCCTTAGAATTGTCTGTGATTAACCATATCATGTTAAGTAACACATTTGAAAGCTAGTTTGCTCAAGGATGTTGTAAACAACAGCTGTCATAGAATGCCCATGAGACAAGGAATCTATTTTGGTGTTATAGAACAGAAAACAGCAACTGAGACTGCATATGTACTTTTACTTATTTGGTTCTCTTTGCAGTAGAGAAAATAGCTTTTCTAAAGTTAATGGAACAATTCTATGGTTCAGCCAGGAATGGCCAGGTCATCTTCCTGCTAGCCCTATATCTCTTGGCCATGTATCCCTACAAAAGATGCAACTTTCACACTACCTTGCCAAACTCCTTATTAAAGCTTTGTTATAAATCTCACTTAACTACAAGGCAACCATGCTGGAAGTCCAGTTTTCCTCTAGGCTTTGAGATCTGCTTTTGAGTAATCTAAAGACTTAAAGTAAGCTTAGTGTGTCATGTATACTGTATGCCTACTCAAATGCTATTAAGATAAACTCCACAAAACCAACAAAACTTTCACAGCTTATTGGTAGGATAAGTTGCAAATTTTCCTTCTTTTTTTCTCCAATACTTTTTTAAAACAGGCACACACAAACTATCTAATTAAATTTTTAATCTCATCTGACTCCTCCTTCACTTAGCAAATGCAAGATACTGGATGTGCCTCACTTGTTGCATAGTAACCAACCCACTTTGAGAAATGCAACTATGCAAGCTGAGAATTAGGACTCATTATGCCTTTGCTGAGGGCTCATTAGGATTGCATGCTGAGGGTGCCATCTTAATTAGGGATGAACCTGACCACCTGAAAGTAATTCACACTGGCAGCCAACTGTAGTATTTTCCAATTTCTGATTTGTCTGGCTTCCATCTGCCAGCTTCATCTTAGCAGTGACTCTATCTGTTGACAGCAATGATGATGTTCATAATATCATGAATTGCATCCTGTTTCTTGGGTGCAGTGAAGTTTGACAATTTCCTTCACAGTATGACTCTGTGATAAGGGGGGCTGCTATCTATGGGACAGCCATGATCAGGACGAGGAAATGTGATGCATCAAGTATATGACAAGACATGCAGTTAATGACCTTGAAATGTAAAAATTCAAAACAAAGTCTCCTGCTTCAAAAAAAAAAAATTAAATGAACAAATCATGCCCTTAAACTTTCTGCCATTGTTGCAAGTACACTGAACTGATATATGAATGGCACACAATGTTAGACTTCACTGTGCTTCCTAGGATCTATTGGTACCTATTTCAATGATACCTCAAAGAATCTGTATTCATGTAACCCACCAACCAAGCAACTAGAACTTTAACTGGAGCTTTATTTTTATGCTTGTCATATATCAGTGCAGTCTCAAGACAAAACAGGAGGGATGGGTGCAGATGCTATGTAAATTCTGTTTTGATGACAGGGCAGTAATGTAAGAAGTCTACATAATAAAACCTACAGTTTAGGAGTATGAACAAGAGTAAGTGACTCAGATTCTGAATGAGATGCAAAGAGTCAAAAGGGATGGAAACTCCTTCCTTTATTTCAAATAGAACATGGGACCATAGGCATGCTGCTAGTTTATCAAATACAGAAAAAAAAATATTTTAAAAAGTTCATCTAAACCACAGCAAAATGTTTGCAATTGTCAGACTGTACTGCAGGCAGATGCATCCTCCTCACTAGCCAGGCTAATACGAAGTGGAAATTGCAGCATCTTGAACTCCACTGAGATTTGTTTAGTTTTAGCTCTGACACAATCTGCTTTCATGTAGCCACATTTCTTGAAAGTCAGGGATTAAAAATTGAGACAGCTTTTGCTGTGTTGTACAAGGTTAATGGAATGGTTTCCCCAGGAGGTCTTTTTTTCTCCAATTGCTTCTGAAACTTGTATTAATAGGAGAATTTAGTATGCTGTACTTCTTGGCATGTTGATCGTTACTATTGAATAATAGTACTTTGTCAGGTATTTAGTGTCTCACCTTTCACTCAGGGGCTTCCAGCACAATTTGCCTACTTTCTGCATCTGGGGTGGAGCACAACGGTGGCTTACACCATGAAGGTGAGAGTGCTTGCAGAAAATCTCTCCTCCAACTGAAAGAATGGAGAGATACTAAGTGGAAGAATGACTATAGAAAAAATTTGGTTGGACTTCTCTGTGTTCAGATCTGCAGAGAGGTTTTACAGCATTTCCACATGCTCAGTGTTTCTTGAGAATTGAAGGCTGCTCCTGGAAAAAAAAAAAAAAAAAAAAAATGATGTTTAACTGTCACCTGGGTTGTTGGCTTTACTAATGTTCCGAGGTTGGAGCCA
>KZ505743.1:807787-821105 GCA_002844005.1 Limosa lapponica baueri
CATTTCCACATGCTCAGTGTTTCTTGAGAATTGAAGGCTGCTCAAAAAAAAAAAAAAAAAAAATATTGGTGATGTTTAACTGTCACTGGGTATGTTGGCTTTACTAATGTTCCGAGGTTGGAGCCAGGAGTAGAAACCTCAAATATTTATCACATCTTTGTGCATACAGTGTCCCACTCAAGCACCCAGTGCCAAGCCCATTTTGCACTGTATTTATGGGGATAACTTACTGAAAGTAGGGGCACACCCCATTGAATGGCCACTGTAGCAACAGTGAAGTCTTGCAGGTTCTGTATTCCTAGCAGTTCCCAGATGACATTCACATCTCCAGAGCAATCAAGAGCAACTGCACCTGGACGGGTATCTTTAGAGCCCCACCTCTTCCTCTCTATTGGTTCCCCACTGTGCCTTACCCTGGGTTGAGAAAAAACACAAGTATTTCTCACTCCAGCTGCTAGATTTGCACACTGTTTCATGCAAAGATATCACACTTATGAAATTCTGGCTCTCAAATGTAAAATAGCTGTGTGAATACTTGCAGAAAGTGACACTAAGCCCTCTTCCTCAACATTCTCACGTCTAGTGATTGGTGTGCTGTAGAAAAGACAAATAATTTAGGGGCATTGTATTTCCTAGCATATGTATATCATATTGGTAGAAGACCAACCCTGAGGCTAAGGAATTCAAGGCAGAGTACTGTGGTTTAAGGTTGACCACACCTGTAGTCAGTTTTTTTTTTCTGGGTTTGTTCTGAATTTAGGTACAGTTGAATTTCTAGCGGTGACTTTGTGAATACCAATAGATTCACTGAGTTTTTAATTGCTAATTTACTTAAAACAACAACACCTATGTGATTTGTTAGTCTAAGCTATTTGTTTTGAATAGATAGGTTTTTAAATGTCTCTATGAGAAGTGCTCACTTGACCATCACCCTCTCTATGACCCACTCCTGTCTCTTTTGATTGAACTTATATGCAGTACTCTATGCTGCTATTTATATTCTCCCCCCTACCAATTGCACCTCATCTCTCTTTGAGGGGATAAACAACAGGACAGCACAGACAAATGTTTATACAGAGAGATTAAAGTTGGCTGGGATTCCTGACTCTTATAAAGAAAAATTCTTGCGCATTACGTACTAGTGGAACAGAGGACACAAATACTGTATTTTGTTGAAAGAAAGCCAGTTATGAACAAGCATGAACACTACTAATATAAAAGATCACTTAAGCTTTGAAATGAATACCATCTGCAAAACTGTTCACAAATCAGAGTAGAAAACCACAAGTGACGAAAAAATCTCAAAAGAATATTCAATATTTGAACATGATTATTACAATAAAAAGAATTAGAAAATAGCAGAGAAGCTTTTTAACGCTTAAAAAATAATTGAAAAGTGTAAAGAACTGAGAGAGTTCCTATCCCTATTAAACCGGAGCATCCCAGGATTAACATAAATAAATAAATATCAAGGTGTAAGGGTTGGGGCAATTGCAGTTTATTGTTGAAAAACATAGACAATCCTTTACAAAGTAGAAATTAGTAAGAACCACAGGCAAATCTTAAGAGAATTCTCCATAGTGGATCATTGCTTCTCCTTGTCCAGGATAAAATCAGTCAGCAAGTAATTACAAACTTGATCCTGACACACAGATTTTGTTGTTATTTGTTGCCCAGTATGAGGCTTTAGAACCAGTTTTAAACAGCAGAGGATGAGAATTGAAGTCAATCTAAGATAATGAACCAAAACCACTTTGTTCTGTTGGATATCTGATGACTATTGATGTTTCCCTAACGTGAGCTATTCCATCCCTTTTTCCATGCACTTGAAATTTCTTGGGAAGTGAAAGCTGAAGATGGTCTAGACTGGAAAAGCAAGAGATCATCATGCTAAGAGAGTAAACGGCTATCTAGACAGTGATTGACTACTGCTAAATGCATCACTGTAGTTCTAGCAGTTTTAGCACTAGAACTTCGATAGTAGCGACCACACGACTGTGTTCTGTTAGTACATGAGTGTCCTGCTGCTAATAATAATTTTGATAATTTTGCTTTAATTCTTAAATCCACTGGCAGCTGTGTAATTTTTATAACTCAAGAGATGGCATAAGATTTTTTTGTTTTGAATAATATTGGGCATGTAAGTATAGTCTTGTGTGGAAAAGTGGCTTATTCTCTGGTGGGATTGGGAGGGATTTTGGGAGATAGAATTTTCTAAAGATTTTTCCATCTTTCTTTTGCAAAACCTTTGCTGGGACTTGAGTTTTGTGTTGTTCTTTTTGCTGTTTCAAGTTCTAGCCTTATGCTTAAACCACTGACAGTATGTCAGGAAGGGCTATTGCAGCAATTTAGCCTGCTTAATATAAAAAGCTTATGAAATTTGCTAATATTAAGTATATTGTATTCAGTAGGCTGCCATTGAAGTAATTGTTTCTGTTGATGCAGCTGGCTCCAGACCAAAAAGTGGGGTTGACCATCATATCCTTCCTTGGTCCTGTTCACATCTATCTTCTGTTCTTGATGGCCTGTCCATAGAAATGTGTAGGAGTCCAGAAGCTGCAATCAATAGATGATGAATGACGAGAAAGTGGGCAATGAAGCAGCTTCTGTTGTATGAACTCTTCACTAGGATGAATCTCCCAGTCAGGCATGACTGTGAGAGCTGGCTACTTACAGCAGACTCTAGTTGGGTCAATGGCAGCCACCACAGATTAGAGAAACATGAAGACTGCCATTTATCTTTTAGGGGAAGTGAAGTTCTGAAGGAATAATCAAACACAAAAAGTGAACAGAGCTTTAAGGAAACAAGATTGAAATTCTCCCTTACGATAAGTCTTCTTGGAAGAGCTCTCTCTTCTGCCAGGAGCTCTCCCAAACTTCAGGTTGTCTTAATGTAGCTTAGAATGGGCATCCTAAAATATCAGCAGTGGTATGACAGACAGCGGCCAGAACAAGCGGTGCCCCAGCTGGCTGGTGGTTTTGCTCCCATATAGAATGACATGTTTTTATTTTTTTTAGCATACCTTTAATGAAATGCTCAGCTTGAAAAGAATGTAGATTATAACTAGAGCTCTCACTTTCACAGACCTTCAAAGTGCCATTCTTCAGTAAAGGATCATTTTTTTTGTCTTTCATTAAAACACCTCAGTTCATTCTGGGTAAGGTTAGTGAAAATTTCCCCATTGTTTTCACCAAGATTGTTTGAATGTGCCTGCTGTAAAGCTTTTGAAGAGTCATGCATTGACGTTTGTTTAGGGTGGATTTTGGAAATCTCCAACGATCAGCCAATACTTTGTTATAATAACCTGTGTAAGGTGGGAAGTAGGGAAGACAAGCTTACATAAGAATTGAGAAAATTATAGCTAGAATGATAGAACAATAAATGAGAAGCAAAATGGATAACCTTAGAGAGAAATGTGGAATTCCTTTCTGTTTCTTTAACTTTTCTATTTATGAGGCTCCAGTGAGGTGTACAAAAAGCAATGGTTTTGCTAGGCAGTATAGAAACCTTCTAAAGGCAGGATTAAATGTTTGATGTTGTTTCCATTTGGAAGAATTCAAGCCATAGTTATTCAGTATTACAAAACCAGAAACCAAGAGTATTTCATAGTGTCTGTTTTAGGTTCTTTTAGAGCTTTTTAGAAGGCTCTTTTAGAAAATAGTCTCTCCGCTGGCTTGGTACTTGTTTAGTGCCCTTCAAACTATACCCTGTTTTTCCTACTAAAATCAACAATATATTTAAGCATCTTGAAAATACTGCCCTTGTGACAGCTGCAGAAAAGACAGCATGATAATACCAAAATGTATTAACTATTAGCAGCTGTTTTCTACAGAGAAAGCAACAGACAATGCAATAGAGATTTGTGAAATACTCTTGTTGACATTCAGCGTTCAGATCTGAGAATGAGACCCATGTAAAGACTCAAATGTAGGGTGGTTTTTTTGTGATTTGTACCTGCTCTTCAGAAGTCATAAAAAGGAAAATGGACCATTCCCCATTGCAGTTCTGCCTGTGAGTGCTTGCACACAGCTTACATTGAAGTTGATGTGAACTATTTAAATTCACATTGTAAGGCAGACTATGGCTTTTATGACCACATTATGTAAGTAATTCAAATATACAGGCTTTTTAGCATACAAACTTATGAATTGTTTAATCTTATCTCTTTCTACTCCAAAATATTGGTATAAACATAGGTTATTCAATCAAGGTCTGGTTTTGAAATTATAATTGGGGGGGGATTCTGAGTATTTCAAAGTGGATTCTCCCTACCTCATTTTTGAATCAGGATTTGATCAAGTATAGAATTGTTTACATGAATATGAAGTAACATGGAGATGCATAATCCCAAAGAGCTAAAGCATCTATAAAATAATGAAATATTGTAAATCACATTTTTCCAGTTTTATAAGCTCAAATCTTCTTTAAGCTAAAATTGTAAAATACTTTTGAACAGTTGACAGTAGCGTGATTGTTTGTATGTTTTAGAAATATAGTGTGTAAAATTCATCCAAATCCCATTGACTTGGAGTTACAGAAGGCTTTGGAACTGAATTTCAGTTATAGAACCACACCTTAAACTGTTGCAGCCATTTTAAGCGTTCATTGGTTTTATTTTTTGTTAGTAGTACTGAAAACTCTAATACTCAAAAACTGTGTCAGTTTTTATGTCCTATTCCTTTCTTATAAAAAAATTGGCTTAGTTAATTTATTTTTACTTCCATAATATGAAAAAAATGGAAGGGTTAAGGAAGAGGTGATTATTCGTAGTTTGAGTAAAGGGGAAGAGGAGTTTGGCAGCTCTTTTTTAGACCTCCCTGTCAGAGCACATATTGTAAAAGTAGTCTGAAATGTATCCAAAGAAGACAAACATAGGAACTGAAATTTTAACTCATTGGCAGTGACATTAGTAGACTCAACACAGACTCTGGGGTTTGCATATATTTTTCTTGTTTTTAACTACAGGGATAAAGCAACTAATACGGCTTCAATTCCTTCACACTCTGTGGTATTTTGCTTTAATGGTAGAATATTTTGCTTTCGCCTTATAATTGAAAGATGTCTCTGATGTAAACTGAAACTTGTACTTACTTAAAAAGAGTCCACACCACTGCATACCCATGCATCTATGTATGTATTCCAGAGTGCACTCTCTACATTCGGTTATTAGGAACTCGAGAAACCTGTATGTGCTTATACCATACCAGCTTTTGGGGAGTGCTTAAATAAAACACCTTTTTCTTCAAAATTACTGTCTCAAGAGCTCTTAAAACTGTTTACTTTGGTTGACCTTCCAGATGGAATAAGTCATTTATTCTGTGCAGTGAATTTTTAGACAAGCAGGGAAAAATCAAGCAGTAAAATCTGTGAAAGCCGTAATTATGCTACATATAGTTGCAGTTTGTGTTTCTGTGGCTTTCTATCTAATTCTGTCACAGAGACTGTATGGCTGAGAAGTGAAATCTGCCTTTTTAATTTCTTCCTAGACCTGCCGATCCCAAGATTGGCATATTTTCCTTCTGGGCAGTGGGAAGTAGCAACAAAGGCCAAGAGAAGGAAGGGACTGGGGCACACTAGTGAGTGGGCAGCAGGAGATGGTTGAACAGCTGTAGTGGGTGGAATAGTGGCAGCAGTTAATGGAAGCAGAAAAAAAAGGAAGGGCCACACTGCCAAGAAGGTTTCAGCATGACAGAAGGGATTTGCATAGACCAGTGGTTCCTGTCTTTTCTGTGGCTGAGATGTACTTGAGAAATTTGGCATTGTGTTTCACTTCACTGAGCTCAGCTCCTCCTCTCTCCTCCACTTGGAAATTCCTGCTGTCTCTGTGCACCCAGCCCACCCTGTGGCTGCCGTTGCTATCTTCAAAAAAGCCAGGAGGCACTGAACATGGCTCCACACCAAGACAGTGTAGCTCTGGAAAACTTTATTCCCCTGAGCTCTGTTGCTTATCAATTCTATGTTCTTGCCTCAGCAAGAAGAACACATATCTCACTGGGAGCTGCTAGAAGACCATTCTTTGTGGCTTTATCTTTCCTATTAGTAGATTCCTCTGTACTGGATGAAGATGGTGCTGGTTTCCTTTCCCAGAACATGCCCTGTTCAGAAGATAAGTTGTCTCTTTCCACATCGCAGACATCAGGCTCAGTCATGGAGAATGTGCTGCTACAAAAACTTGCTCTGCTGCAAAAACTGGGTGTCTTACCACAGACCAGTAATGACAGGCATCGAATATAGCACAGCAGCCAGTATCGGAAAATTGAGCAACGTATATGCAAACCATGGGATGGCAATGGCAAGCAGAGAGATAATTTTATCACTGCTGCTCCTAATGGCAGAGACACTGGCAACAAAATTCGCTCGGCTCAGCCTGCCTCTCCTTCTCCACAGCTGTAGTTTTGTATAATTTCCCCATATTAGCTTTTAGTTTCTCTCTCAAGAAATGTAAATAGCTTCAGCGTGTGACTTGAAACCCTGGGTTGCACTATGATGGCATTTTCCTCGATTTACAAGCACTGGCTCCAAGGACTTACCACTTGAAAAAGCTAGACGGTCTGCAGCTCTTTAGAAATTGATTTGCTTTGTTTCTGTGTTGCATTCCCTCCTCTTCAGTCCACCTGCACCTTTTGTCCATTGTTGTCTTCATTCTAAATCCCACACTGATATTTCACTCAGATTGTGTGTGGTGCGTTATCACTGCTCACTCACAGTTTATTCCTTCAACATTCAGCAGTGTACAGCCTGGAGTTGTATGCATTCTAGAGAAGTATACCTGCCTTCCATAGCTGTAACTGAAACTCAGTTAAAAATAAATCTGTACTGATTTTGTTTGGTCTCATAGAAATACTATCATTTATCTTTGTTTCTTTTGATCTGACACTAAGGAGAATGCTATTTCTTGAGAAACGTCATACTTTTTGGTGTTTGGATTTTCACCTCAGACTGCAGTTCTCACATGTAATACATGATCTAGTCTCTGTCAATCAATCCCTGCTATCAGAATTGACAAAATGATGGACAACTTCTGTTCTTTGAAATCTCACATTTTACCTTCCTTTATCTCCATTTGAAAAAGCACGAGAACCTACCGACGGAAGAGGAGGGAGAGAAAGAAAAGTTGTTTGGCTCAGAGTTTTGCTCTTTCTCAGTCAAGCATTGAAAACTGTTGTCCAAAGTACACTGAGAATTAGGGAACAGCAAATTTGTGCAATTGAAAACAGTTATGTAAATTGAAATGCCAAATTTCCTGTGCCAGATGCAATATGAATTCACTGTAGGGCAAGAACTATCATTAGAGCTCCCTAGGAAAGGAACTAGAATAGCAAAGTAATGATTTTAGGGTAATATGCTGATGTTATTTGAAAGCTGGGATTGGGATGCAAACATTTGTGCAGCATTTTGTTTTATGCAGTCCCTTGTTAATGCATCTGGTATTCATTTTAATACCTCTAATCCTAATGGATTCATTTAGTACTCATGTGGATGTCATATGCATTTCCTGTAGGTGTTGTGCTGTGATGAAGTACTGGTTACTGGATGCTTAAAATAAAGTGTTACCACATTTCCTTTGATTATGTCATTTTTTTCATAAGCTGTCACAATAAAATTCTTCTGGTATGTGTTAGCAGAAGCAGCTGTATGTGAAGATCATTGTATCAGCAGAATTTGAATAATGTCATGGCCAGGGGGACTCAAGCCTAATAGATAAAACATTCAGTTATCCTGGCAGTAAGTGGAATTTGAAAGAGTTTCAGAAAAGCAATCTTGGTTGCATGTAGGGATAGAGCAAATGAGCGGGTTTTGTCAAGGTGGCAAATTATTTTTAAACAAGGCAATCAGTCAGCATTCGCTTCATCCGGAAGAAATTTGTTTTCTGGCTTTCATGTGGAGCAAGGGATGTGAGTGGGGCAATGGGGCACCGTGGTTTGTTCAGTTGGATGCTTCCTCATTTTCCCTTCAGAAATTGGTTTGCCTATCCTATACGTTTGTGAAGTTTGTTATGGCATTTGTTCAAGAATAAGCATTATCTTGAAAACTTTCCAAAAGTCTTATATTACAACAAAATTAATAAGGCTTGCAAATGGACTACCTTCAGGTTTCTTGGTGGGGTTCTGAGGGTTTTATTTTGGTTTTGGTTGTTTGGTTTTTTTGCTGGTTTGGGATTTTTTTACTGTATGGCTTAGGAATGTCTGACAGAACTAGATCAGAATGGACTGAAACATTTGGTTATATGGTTTGAATTATTACTAGACTTAGAAAAGTAATTGTTTGGTAGAGCTGTAACTTTTAATACAGTGATTTGTGAGACAAACCCACGTATGTGATACAACATAGTACTTTAACATAAACCCTACTGAAATTCTGCTACTGCTTATCCTTACTACAGTAATACACCACCACCAGCCACCACCCTCCAAAGAGTGTTTCATAACCCTCTCCTTGTCAAACATGTCGCTGTTGCTATATTCAGCCTGATAAAAATTCTCAAAAAGGTCTACCACTAAATGGGAAGAGCAAGGCTTCAGGTCAATATTGGAATAACACAGATTCAGGATACTGCATGTGAAGCTGGGTCTTAAACATTTTAGTCTGAAAAATTAGATGAAACTGAATCAAACTTACTCTTCACATCCATCTCTTTTGGGTAGAAATGTAAGGGAGTTACTTTGCTAACACTGCTAGTGTATAAAAGCCTACTGAATGCTCACAGCAAGACAAATTCCCCAAAAAGGATCAAGAAAAGACAGAAGCCTGTTGTTTCTGCTTTCTCTGTCTTCCAAGAATTGCACTAGCTTGTGGAGGAGATAGGGACAGTTTTCAGAAGGGGTGGCATAAAGTTATTCTGGCTTTGTATCCTTAGCCAGGACTGGGGAAAGATCCTATGTCTCCAATGACAGGAAAAATCATGGATGCATCTATTTCTACAGAGGAGATTTTTTTGGTGGCTTTGTTTGTCATGTAGGAGGTGGTACAGCTTTGCAGGCAGGAAAACTCTTTGTCAGCGAGTGCCATGTGTCCAGCAAGAGTCTCTGAGTGCATAGCTGTGCTAGTGCACCTAGACCTACAGAAACCCTTGTAGCAAGATTGTAAGTGCCAGCAATGGAAATGCTCCTGAAAGCAGGACTTAAAAACCCACATACTGACAGGAGCAACCTGCAGCTTCTCAAGGCACAGTGTGTGTCAGGCAGATCAAATCACCATGAAAAAGACTCATACTCTTTAAAATGCCCATGATATCGCTTGCATAAAAGAATACTAAATGTGAATTCTACTGGTTTTGTCACTGTGTGACTGCTGAGAGCTGAACTTAAGTTATCATTCATGCAGTCACTCGTTTATGTGTTCAAAAAAGGGAGTTAAGTGGAGTCTTGCAGGACTGAAATGAGTAGTTTATATTCTCTCCGGTCAGGCTAGTTTTCTGAGCTTGTGTTGTTCAGCAAACTCATAGAAAGGTAGTCCTTCTGAAATTTAGGTCTCACCCTTGTACTTCCAAAGACATAAAACTCAGACTGCTTTATGTCGTGGTGGGTTTTTTTGCTAAAATAAATCATTCTGTGAAAAAACATTTATAATAATGCAGATACAGCAGCTGATGACCAAACCAACCATATAATCCATAGCTAATTGATTCCTGTTGATTTGTGAATAATGGCTTTTCTTAATACGATATGCCTTTCTTACAGACTTCCCCTTCAGGGAAGTTCCACTAATAATTTTTTCTATCTGTATATCTTTTCTTCCCCTTCAGTCTTTCTATTAGTCCATGTTAAAATTTCAGAAAGCAAATCTAATATAAACAAATATCTACCGAGACATCTATGGTTTTGTATAACTGTTTTATGACTATGACCCCCTACCACCTGCTTTTCCCAAAAAACTCCTTGAATGAAGACTACAATGTGTGTGATCGTGTTTTCACATGAAGGAATATGTTATTTTCCATGACACTGTACATTATTGTAGCATTGAGATAATGAGATACTATTGCCTGTTAAAAACCACTTTTTACCTCTAGGCTACTTTTCACCTTCTTGGCCCCCTAGAAAACAGCTGAGGTTGTAGAGAGAATTTTGCATATCTCATGTGGATTATACTGTCAGAGAGAAAACATTGGAATGTGCTTTTTTTCCCTTTTTCTGAGTTGCAGTTCAGATCACCTGTTAATGGGCAATTGCCAAAATTACATTTGACTTAAAATATGTGAAGTTATTAAAGTAATTTCTCACCACTGAGTGTTGTCAAAACGATTGTGAGAAAAGCGATCTGCCTGTGCTTCTTCTATCTTCCTCTCTGTTCCAATCCATCTGTGAAAGTGATACCAAGTAAAGGATCTCCCCCACCTTCACTTATTTGAGAGTTTCCATAGAGGAATTCCCACAACCCAACATAGATTAGTTTCTATGTGTAAAGTGTCTTCAGATATTTTTGCCACCTTCAAGGCTTGTTGTGTCATTAGAATGGCACTTGACTGATAGATTTTCTTTGCAGGGACATGTTTCAATATTATGTTCCAATTCACGCAGATAGAAGCAAAACTGGTGTTTTCAGTAAATCCTTTTCATTACAGAGTACTGCTTCCCACTTAAGGTACATCACCCTTCCTTGGACAACACATTACCAGATTCTCACAGAGTTAAACAAAAATATGTTATGTGTTATATATTAAAAATAGTTATTATTCAAATATATTCAGACCCTAACAGTATCCCTCCTGTTTATAGCACTTCTAATGCTACCAATACATTTCCATTCTTGAGGTAGTTAAAAATATATTACTTTCCTTATAGTGTGTACTGCACTTAATTCTTGGTATTATCAACTCTTACTTAAACTTTCAAAAGACCTCTTTTGAATGCTCAGTTCAAAGCTAGTTGTCCTTGTGTCCACCACAAAGCTACCTGTACATTATTAACTATCTTTAATCATAGAATCATGTTTGGGTTGGAAGGGACCTTAAAGATCATCTAATTCCAACCCCCCTGCCATGGGCGGGGATACCTCCCACTAGACCAGGTTCTCAAAGCCCCATCCAGCCTGGCCTTGAACACTTCCAGGGATGGGGCATCCACAGCTTCTCTGGGCAACCTGTTGCAGTGTCTCACCACTTTCAGGGTCAAGAATTTGTTTGTAATGTCTGATCTAAATCTACCCTACCTAATACAGATTTAGTACATGCTGTGGTCTGGACCTGCAGTGTGGATGAAGTCGGATAGCTTTTTATTGCATATCTTTTTTCTGAGTATCTTTTTCACTTGTCTGGTTTTCATATCATTAAACACCAAGGCAAGTGACTGACAGGTATCCAAACTTTCTCAGAAGAGATTCTCAGAGGAATTCCATCTGCTGCAAGGCAGCGACATTTACAACTTGCTGCATGTGATTCATGGAGTTTCTTTAAGTCAGCTGCTGTGTAGTTCTTTAGGAAATAGGGACAGTCACTGACCGTCAGAAGGAAACCATAGGCAAAAGTTGTCAAAAACTGGACACTCCTTTGTGTTCTGGCTTTACCATGAAGATCATACCACGTACATGTGTCTTTTGTTTGATGTACCTTTTTTAGTACTTCAAATAGAATGTACTGTCTGTGTACCTATTTCATAAAATTAGGTGTCTAACAAGCATATTACGTAACACTTGTCTATGGATGGGCTCAGAAAAGCTTTTTCTAATCACAGTAAAAATACCAATGTTCTTCACAAAATGTTGTATTGTTACTGTTGCTTAATCTGGTCAAAAGTATCAACCTTTGGCTTTGTTAAACACAGCAGAAGTAGCTTTAGTTCTCGAGGCAGAAAACCCTGTCAGCAATCTGCAGCTGAGCGCTACTGCCCCCACTTATCAATGTCTGTACTAAACCAACTGAGAAAGGTAGAATTGAGACTAATCTTGCTTATCTTCTTTTCTGGTACTCAGATTTTTCAGTTCCCATGATTGTTATTTTGGTCTCAGGAAGATATAAATAGGTAAGATGTCAAATAGCTATGAACTATCCAAGCATTTTTGCTTCCAAAAGACCATCATAATCTTGCTGCTATCCATTCTGGTGACATCAGAAGTTTCCTGGTTGTCTTTACTCATACATAAGCTGAAAACTTTTTGAGTAGAATAATTATTGAATTTTGAAAAAAATTCAAAAAGTTTTTAAATTGCTAGGATCTGAATTACATCCAGACTATAGTGTGGACATCATAACATGATGACCTGTTCATCAAACCATCGATTGGACTCCTGTGTGACTAAGGCAGGACCTCACTTTTTGATGTGGTTCATTGACATTAACAAAATGTCCAATAACATTTTGCATTTATTTTTCTCTGTAGAAAGAATACACATGCATATGTGTGTGTGCACACATGCATTTCCATTCCTTCACAAAATACAGTTGTTGCAAAGGTAGCCTCACAAACCTGGATTAAGAAAGAATATTAGCAACTGGTGCTTTAAAGCTGGCAGCTCTCCTTCATTATGGGTCAATTGGGAAATTACAAGAACTGATTCATTGCAAACAGCTGTGTTTATGAAAGAAGAAAAAAAAAAAAGCAAGCTATACTGGCATATATCCATTGTATGCCAGTAAAAGTATAAGCACGTGCTAGTTTCCAGGTCTGTAAGTCCAAAATGTAGTACTTTAGTTAGCTTTGGGCTATATCTGTAGTTTTAGGATGCTAGTGTTTCCTGCAGCTTAGATACTTCAAAATAGGGAAGAAAGGCCTCAGTCCAATAAATCAATACAGAATGTAGGAAAAGATACTAATCTCATAAATGTAATCGCTAATACTTGTTGCTGTTGTTAATGTAGTTGGTCATAATAATTTGTTGAAAGAACCAAAAAACCTACACTGATAATTTTTTTCATTCCTCAGCTGAGAAGATACAGATAATTAATATTTCACAAAGAAACCTTTTCTTCCAGGACTTTCCAGGAATTTGAATTAAATAGGTGTTAATTTAAAATATAAAGGTGAGGCAGGAAAGAAAACAAGGATATGACCACTGCATGAGATACAGTGTTATATGGAGGTTTAATAACTAATAACTTCAACTAATAACTTAGTTGTACTGATACTGGGAGTAAGGAGCTGTTTCACCCTTACTCTGAACCAACCCAGATTGGATATTTTTAACCAATTATTTTGGATACAGAATGAAACAGAAACAGCTGTGCGATTTAGACACACAGTAAAATTTGGATTGTAAGTGACCTCTGAAGATCGCAGAGTCAAAAATCTTGCTCAAAGCATGTCTAACTTCAGGTTGCCCATGGCCTTGTTCAGCCAAATTTTGAAAATGTCATTAAATTAGTTCAGAAAGAAAAAAAAA
>KZ505743.1:821325-844769 GCA_002844005.1 Limosa lapponica baueri
TTGTTTTCCAGTTAGTTTTCCTGCCATCTTGAGAATTGCCAGTAAAACCACTATTGAAAACGAGGAAGAAAACTCTTCTTTCAAAAACAACAGTAAACTCGGTACTTAATATATTGTAAAAAAGGAGAAGATAACTACACACATTCTTTTTTTGCTTTCATTTGTAAAGAATGGTAAATTAAGGATAATGAAAACATGAATGCTTTTCAGTAGCAGGAGTATATTTTTGAACACAGATGCAGAATTCTGTTTTTGACTAGACCTATTTTACAGAGCAGTTCTGTGCTTTATTAAGTGTTAATTTTTATTTTAGTATTGAAATTAATGTACTTTCAGGAAAATTATTCTGGCAGATTGATATTAATCACAGGAGGTGGATGTAGTTATAGGGAAACAAACACTTAGCATTTTTATAAGCTTGCAGTTCTTTCCTGCTTGAAGTTGTGGAAGTGGTGGAATGGTGCAATGCAGGCTTGCTAAAGGGAGCATGGCAAATAAAAAGTTCTCCCTCTTCCACAACAAATAGTAGGCTAGTGTATATTTGCTAATGCTAATTCATGGCAGTGGAGACAGAGTTCAGAGCCTGACAGACCTCCAAAGCTAATTTCCAGGTCAGAACCCCTTCCTGGCACTTGGGGAGTCTCAAGCTGGAAGACTTTTGGATGGTTACCTGTGATGGGAGTAGGTGGGAAAAGCATACTCTATTCGTTCTCCACTAACCATTCACTTGTGTAAGTGAAGACCAGAATTTGTTTTGCCTGGTTTCAAAACATCCAAGGGCTATTTTAAATATCTGTGTTTGGGCATGTGGTCTCTGCACAATGGCATGTGTGTTGAACTTGTTGCTCTGTATTCGTGACACGTCCAGCTGCATCCTGTACTGTCGTAGCACAGGTCACTGGTGACTGCCAATTAAAACACATTGCTCGTGTTTACATACTGCACTGAAATGTGCTGGTATGAGATTCTGAAGTTTCTTCAGTCTTGAACTGTAAAGTGTAAGGAATTGGTATGCAGAAAATCATGCAGAGTACATTTCTGAATGTTCAGGTATATACAGTTTTTTTTAAAAAACACAGTGCTGCTGCAGCTCCCTGACACAGCTTTCCTAAAGCACAGGTTCCCTTGTTGGACTATGAAGGCAGCAGACATTTTCCACAACGGTTTCCCTGAGTCACCACTTTTCTTTGTTTATTCTTGTTTCTTTTCCGTATTGTACAAACATGCCTTGAACACATAAGATGCCACTGCAGAAAGAGTCTAGGAAAAGAGAAAGAAACTAGAAAGAGTCTAGTTTCTTCTGGTTTTGAGGGAACTACTCTCCTCCTTTGGCCTGGTATTCAAAGCTCAGGAACCTGCTTGTTATTTTTCCTTGTTTTTTGACATGTTAGTAGAATATAATTTTTCCTAGGAAAAGTGCCTTGGATATGCTCCCTTGGAAAATAAACTTAAGCTAGCATTTGGCAAACATGGAAATAGGATGGCTTTGTTCTGAGAACTTTTCGTTCTTTGATATCAGTAGAGATTTCTTTATTGGTTACCATTTGGAAGAAACTAAGGGTTATTCTTTCGGGCATACTGTCATTTTTCTTGGAATCTTAAAAAGCTATGTCAGTTAAGTTGTTGCAAAAATTTTTTTGAATTTGGTTTGGTTTGGGTTTTTTGGTGGTTGGAGAGATTAATTTATTCTTACGTAGTTGTGAATATGTTTGGCCAGATTTATCTCTGACCTTCCTCCACTGAGACCAAACTCTCTTCCTCCCTCTGTTCCTTCTAGCAGGTCACACAGAATTATATCAGACAGTAAGTTTATGGTGTTGTTTTCCCAGTTCAGGACATTTTAGGCTTACTTAAAATATTCATTTTCCCTGTTGAGTCAACCAGCACAAGGAAAGGGAATATACTGCCCTAGTTTGTAGGGCACCAACTTCCTCACAGATCATGTGATGGGATGATGGAGTTGAGAAGCACTCCTCCCTGCGAATCCATTACTATCCAGATGTGTCTCCTACTGCCAAGTGCTATCCTCCCTTATTAGATAACAGTAAATAGTAGGGCTGAAATGGAAAGGTGAGGAGGAAAGCAAAATAGCTACGTGATTTTCTAGTACATCAAGTACAGCTGCATTTGTACCATTTCACTTCATATCAATAGCTTTTTTTTGGTCAATTTTAGTAGCATAAGATACATGGTGACAATTTGGACCCCTTTAAAATAAAATGGAGAGTATGGGCTTCTGTGTTCTTTATGTTTTGGTCCTCCTGGATGGATTTGGAAATTTGTC
The DNA here is from genome assembly GCA_002844005.1 of Limosa lapponica baueri. Lineage (NCBI taxonomy): Eukaryota > Metazoa > Chordata > Aves > Charadriiformes > Scolopacidae > Limosa > Limosa lapponica. The sequence goes on from KZ505743.1 coordinate 823,610, forward strand.
TGTGATTCAAAGAGGACACCAAATCCTCTTATTTCATTGTCTTGGGAAGAGGCATGATTAGATTATTAACCATTAGCAAAGTAATTACCATTCCCACAACGTCACTTCATTTTAAAGTCCTCCTATTCAAATTCCATGTGAGTCAGATTTCTTTCTAATCCATTGCTTCAAAAAGCACATAGAAGAAAGGAGTGAAGGAAGGCAGCCAGGAAATACTGGGCTTGGATATTATCATTTGAATCTAATTACTGTTCAAAGAGTGGCATAAAGTATGATTACATATCTCTGCATGCTAGCTCTAATGTTTTATCCTAGCTAGTAGGTATTCCATGTGGATGTTTAAGGTTTTTCTCTACCTCAAGAAGGTAAGACATCGCTTTCTTTTTTTTAAACATAGTCACATATCTTGGCATCCATGGCATCTGACCTGCAAAAATGACTCCTTTCCACAGAGATGGTCTGATCCCTCTCAACTGAAGGTAAAACTTGCTCATAAACCACAAATGCTATATTTAGAAGTTCAATTAATTGCTGCAATGCACAGCTATCATCATCTTTATTCTCTATGGATATTACAGAAACAAGAGTTGTGAGCATGGTTTGAGAAAACCTTGTCCATTTTAGTAACAGCTGAGGAAAAAAAAAAGACTCTGTGAGAACGCTGGGAATGTTTGATAACATTAGAACACAAAGTATCTGCTCTGTGTAGTTCAAAGAATTACAGGCTTCTGAGCAGAAACTGAAGAGGCATGCAATTGTGTTTGCCAGATGATAATTAATTTTGATAATTTAACACTCATTTAATAGTCTTATTATTGAGAAAGTGTGATTATTGGCTTTTAAAAAATGTTTTATAAAAGTCTGCTAGGTTTTCTTTATGTCATGTGGATCAGCTCTCAAGTCCCCCTTGTTAACTTGTGCATGTCAACATTATTCACTCCAACTTTTCAGTTTATCTAGTGAAAGTTCACTTCTTTGTTCACTCTCTCACTCTACTCTGGCTATAGTAATCTGAGAGATTTCCTTGATCAATGTTTACTCCTGATAGTAATTAGCTCTTTTATTATCTTGGTGGTTGTCTACATTGGTGTGTTTTCTCTCTATTTAGAAAATCCTCCCCTTTTTGAACTTTTGCTTTTGCTTGTTAGCCAACCACTCCTTTTCAAAATAAGATTAATTAGCTTGCCTCTAATGACCATTTTCAAGACACTGCATAATAGTTTTCTTTGGTTCTTTTGGTATCATTATTTGATAAAAATGGAAATTTGATTACTACCAAAGCCTGACAAAACATCAGAGCTTTAAGTAAAACGTTATTAATTTTTCTCAGCTCTTCAAAGCTGTTGTCTTCCAAAGCAACAATTATTGGTACGCAACTGGACCAAAAGTACCTTTGAATAGATTACAAGGGAAAGTAACTAAACTGCTGTGTCTTATATTCTCAATGATGGATACCATGGAGAGTCTGAAGCAGATAACAGTATGAAAGATACAACTGTACTGTTACATGAAGTGGGAAGAGTGGGGTATAACCACAGATGAAAAGCTTTAGCTATAATTTAGTCTCACAGTGTTGCATGTGATTTATATGCATCTTTTCCTCTCTCAAAATTAAAAGATCAGGGGATTTGGCTTGTAAATACATAATGCTGTGAGCAAGACAATCTACATCCCTCCATAGCTCACACACAGGGAGCCCTTCACATATGGCTGATTAACTATATATAGAGCTAAGCAAAAAGATTTGACTGCCTTTGAAGGAGGAGATTGATTATAAAATCAAACATAAAATAGCAAGGCAATAAAAATCTTCCTCTACACTGAAAGCGTTACCAAGTGCTGGAACAGGCTGCTCAGGGAAGTGGTGGAATCGCGATCCCTGGAGTTATTTAAAAGATGGGTAGACGTGATGCTTAGTGACATGGTTGAGAAATGTTTTTTGTCAGTGTTAGGCTGGTGGTTGAACTCAATGATCTGAAAGGTCCCTTCCAACTTAGACAATTTTATGATTCTATAACACAATCTGAAGTTGACAAGAGACTTCAAAAATACTCATATATTTAGTCCAATTCTTTCACTCTGGAAATAAAGTATCTCTTTTGGTCCATGTCAAATGTTATTTACCCGTATCCATAATTTATTGGTCGAATGGGCAAAAGTAAATTAAAATTAATAAATAGAACCCCAAAGAAACACACTTTATGTCTGTTTGTGTTTCTCTTTGTTTTGTTTTTTTTTTGTTGGCAGGTAAAGGGAATTCTTTTACAGATGTTGGCAATACAGTAGGACATGGGTGATAAAACTAAATGTGGAAAATTGCTGCATAGCACAAAGTGAAATTGGAAATTGTTTCTGTGACATTATGCTTCCAGTAGAGTAATATTCCATATGAGCCTGTTTGAAAGCTTTATTTTCATTGTGCAGCATTTTAAAATGAACTACACAAAACTTTTTTTTGTTTAGATCTTTGTTGTTGTGAAAAAACAAATGTATGAACTTATTTTAAATTGCTTCACACTGGATGAAGAAAAACATTTATGATGATCGGGATAAAAAGTGTAAGAGAATGAGGGGGAAAAAAAGGTCAGGAAAATTAGTTCATATAAGACTTTGATTTTTCTACTAGATAATGCAAAACATTTGGCTGTTCTGAGATCTCTTAAATAGGGCTAAGTTTAATGTGCATTTTGACATTGATGCCACAATCCTCTCGAAGAGGCCATCAGCTCTACACAACTCTCAAAGGGACACAAGGAAACAACGCTTCATGCAAGGAAAATAGGTTTGGCTATGCTAAGTTTTAACTCAGGTAATGGCTAAGGTGGCATCAGGGAATTCCAGATAAAACTTTATCTTATGACACCCGTATCTTCATCCTGAACCTGCATATCATGTAGTTGGATGCACTGTGATAGGTCTGGCACTCAATTTTCCCTCTTAGAAATGTCATCAAAGTAATCTCAGGCAGACAATATGGCCAAAGGTGTTCCTAAGGGAGTCCACACGTCATCTGCTGGAAGGGCTGGTGGGATATATGGGCATACATAGCTCAGACTGACAACAAGAGATGCTATGGGCATAGGAAGCACAAGCATGGCTTGTGCTAGCCTTCAGCCTCTGCATGGCCCAACCAGCTGAGATATGTTACAGAGCAACCTCTCTCTTACAGGAGTTCCCCTGTGCAGGTAGGAGCCCAGTACTAATCTGGTGAACTGTTAGGATAGCCTGTACTGCAAACTTTGCCTCAGCAGATCCAGACTTTGAATGATGAGCCTAGTTTCTGAGTATGCTTAAAAGTGCTGATCCTGACATGAATCCAGGAATTTTATTTCTTATTTGCCCAGGGATCTTACACAGTGGTACTATGCACCACAGTTCCTTTGTACAGTGCGTTGCTGGCCTTGACAGATAGGAAATTTCTGGTTTACAAAAGTTAATATCTGAATTCTTTACCTGTGTAGTATAGATGTATGCTATGTAGTATCTGTGTTGTGCACTGTGAGTTGAAAAATGCACAACCACGATTAGGTCTGGTCCGGGCAAGCTCAGAAGTCAAGATAAGATTTTTCAAGAATCAAGAAGCCAAGGACCAGACCAAGCCAAGGCTCAAAATCAGGAGACACTGGATTAAAAAGCTGAGCTAAGTAGGCAGGAATATAGTTGTAAGCAAGTGGCACACGGGGTAATTAAGAGCAAATGGCAGAATTACCTTCTAAATGTTACTAGTTGGCTATAAATTGGTTCGTCTCTCTCCACCTTGTTCGAATACTGGTTGTTGAAGAAGAACACTTGGCTCTTTAGGGCACTTGGAGTTTTCTTCATTGGCATAAGTGCTTTGCTCAGTTACAGCAGCAAAATGCTTTCACAGGCATCCTGAGCTTCCAACACACCACTGCACTTCAGTGTGCAAACTGGGCACTTCTCTACCTGTCCCAGAGGGAGCTCTGTACATTTTGCATATAGAAAGAGCTCATGGACCCTTCTTGCTTTGACATTTCCTGACTTCTGAGCAGTCTCGTTTCATAGCCACGCTATGGTTTTGTTTGTTTGTTGCATCATTATTATTTTTAATGACCAGTACGTCAATTTTTGTAAAGGAGCACCTCAGAGTTCTTCAAACCGTCGTCCATGAATGCAGCTTTCCTTGTCACTTAGTACTCATGTTGACTGGCAGAACTGCCTCTTGGCATTATGGAGTGTGAAGTCATTCCTTGGCAGGAGTTGTTTTAAACTCTTAAACTTAAGTGAAAATGCAGCATCTCAGTTTCTGATGACTACAGAGGTATTGAAAAATGTCATGCACAGCTTAAAAGGGATTTGTGGAACCCCATGTACCAAGTGAAACCACGCTGGGAATTGCAAAGAAGAAACCATTGACAATATTATTGTGGAATCTGGCGTGGTTGTTGCCTAAGGCTAAATATGAAAGCCTTTAAAATAGGCTGGTGTTGCAGAAATTATAAGACTATATGAGAATTATAAATATCAGAGGAGAAAAAAAAAGTTTGTTTAGGAAGTAGAACAAAGCACCTCTGCTTCTGGAATCAAAGACTCGTGTTAGGAATTCAGCAGTCAGTATGAAATGTATAAGTCTTGTTTGATGGAATTGACAAAGCACATGAATCAGTGTTGGCTGTTTTCTTGTTTTATTTTTTAAATATTTATCTCAATGGTTCCCAAAATTATTACCTCATTACTTCACAAATCTTCCATAAGATCTCTTTTTTCATGAGACAACTAGAAGAAATACTATACGACTAAGTTTGGAGAGATTTGAGAATAATTTTCATACAGAGCTGAAACTGTAAAAATTGAGAAGTGAGAGTTTAAGTGCTTGACTTAGAAACATGGGCAGAGGATGCTGGAACAATTTATGTGGGATTGAAGGGGCAATTCATAAGTGTGTGCATGAGAAAGTACGTGTTTGCAAGAAATATATGGTGCCTTTCATTTCACCCTTCATGCTTCATCATTATATGAGCTGTTGAGGGTGGTAGAGTCTGTTGAAGGAAGCATGACTAGACTGTAGTGCTGGTTTGTTGTTTGGGGTTTTTTTATACCCATCTCATATGTGTCTTTTGGCCATTCACATCTTTTCAGTATGTTTTAGTTTCACTGTCCTTAAACAATGCCGCACTCACAGGTTACCTTTTGTTCTGATGTTTTGTAGAATCATGGAATAGTTTGGGTTGGCACTATCAAATCCTGTGTGCAAAATTAGATAGACACCATGTGACGCTGAGGGAATTAAAGGACTGCTGGTACAGTGAGGACAAGAAGTTACACTAGGTCACCTGTAGCCATTACTTTGTGGTTAAAGTCACACTAATTTCTCACCAAAGAAGCTCCAAAAACTGAAACTTCACACATTGGCTCTATGGGAGACTCCACCATCACAGCTGAACTAATGATATTTTTCAAAGGGAGTTTGTACTCTATCAATTACAGTGTTACTGAAGCAGTAAGAATTAGCTTTTATGTGTCTTGAGGCAGAGATTTTGTCTGTCTTTATAGCTGAACAGTGAATAGGATTTTTTTACAATTACTGTGAATAGTAGAAGTGGTATCTTGTATCGATTTGAATTAAACAAGACTTGTGGGACTATAAGACCATCCACTATCTGCTTACTTTAGTTATTGTAACTGCTTCTTCCTTGACTGCAAGGTCTGAATCGTTCATCATTCTCTTAACCCTAAACTTTAGACTAGTGCTATAGTAAGCACTAGTGATAGAAATATGGTATGGATCTAGAAAAGTAAAGAACACTGGTAGTGTTACAGCTGGATAAGTAATGGGGAGAAAAGAAGTGTTTCTAACGTTTTATTTGAAAACCTTCTGTAGACTGAATTTCACTGAATTTCACTGAATTTTTTTTAGAGTTGGAAGGGACCATGTAGATCATCTAGTCCAACTCCCCTGCTGAAGCAGGATTGCTTAGAGTATGTTACTCAGGACTGCATCCAGGCGGGTCTTGAAAATCTCCAAAGAAGGGGACTCCACAACCTCCCTGGGCAGCCTGTTCCAGGGCTCTGTCACCCTCACCGTGAAGAAGTTCTTTCTCATATTCGAGTGGAACCTCTTATGTTCTAACTTGTGCCCGTTGCCCCTCGTCCTGTCACTGGGAACCACTGAGAAGAGTCTGGCTCCCTCCTCCTTCAACCCACCCTTTAGATACTTATAGGCATTGATAAGGTCTCCCCTCAGCCTTCTCTTCTCCAGACTAAAGAGTCCCAGCTCTCTCAGCCTTTCTTCATAAGGGAGATGCTCCAATCCCTTAATCATCTTTGTTGCCCTTCGCTGGACTCTTTCCAGTAGTTCCCTGTCCCTCTTGAATTGGGGAGCCCAGAACTGGATGCAATACTCCAGTTGTGGCCTCACCAGTGCAGAGTAGAGGGGGAGAATGACTTCCCTCGACCTACTAGCCACACTCTTCCCTATGCAGCCCAGGATTCCGTTGGCCTTCCTGGCCACAAGAGCACACTGCTTGCTCATTGTCATTTTGCTGTCTACCAGGACTCCCAGATCTTTCTCTTCGGAGCTTGGCTCCGGAGAGAGCTTTTGCTTCGGAGCTTGGCTTGAGATCATTCTAGAAATACTGCATTGGCAGTTAGTGTCATTGCAAAGACCCACAGTAGCACTGCCATAAGAAAATCATCCTGAATTTGTATGGTATGCTTTTGTTCCTCTTCACGAGGCTAATGGTGGACTGAAGACTAGAGAGATGAAAATTTCTCCGCAGAGCAGCAAGAACAGGGCTAAGCATCAGTTGCCTCTCAGTTCTCCACTGGTACAAATCAGCTCCATTTTGAGGTTTTCTAATCCCATTCAAGGTTCAAACATCTCTGTGGGGAATGCTTCCAGTTGGCAACGCTGTCTACTGATGCTAATAATGTTAATACCACTGTTGATTGCTAAAAAAGAGTGGGTGCTAACACAGTTCCCAGGATTATGGGAGTGGGAAATTTCAGAAAATGTATATTTGGGTGAACCTTTGATGCAAATTCCAAAACACATGTGCTTTTCCAACACTTGTCTGAGCTGTTCACAACATTCACATCTGATAAATTTGGTAATCTTTTGAAGACCTCCATTTAGAGGAGGTGTTGTAGAAATATGAGTAGATATCACAAATTACAATTTTTTCCAGCTCTGACAGTCCTTATTGTAATAATCAGTCTCTGAACACTTAAAATTATGGAAAAAAAATGATTGGCTGCATTGAAGAAACAGTTTAAGGCTTCAAAAAGGACCTTTCTTATATAATGATGTAGTGGGTTTTCTTGTTCCACTACACAAAATAGAACCTGGACAGCACTGACCATGTACTGAAAGCCACGTTTAACCTTGTCTAAGATGTAGTTTCAACTGCCAAAGTAAAGTAAAATACTGTAATTTTTTTAAATTTTTTTTTTTTAAATCTATGATGTCACTCATGTCCCCAGGGTTACTATTCTCTGTAATATGGTGGTGTAAGAACAAGCTTGGTAACATACAAAGATGGGGAAGTTAATAGTCTGTCCTGGAAAAAGGGGCAGAAATAACTTTAGCTTTGCAGCATCTGTTCCCCTAGAGGAACAACGTTTTATATGGTTCATAAAAAGAGAGAAGTACCTTCCAAAGAGTGCTACTGCTCTTATGGAGATTTAAGGGGTTTCTGAATCAGAGACAGAAAATCAGAGAGAATTTAGAGTACCGAATGGGTAGTTTTGAAGCAGCAGCTCTTGATATAGCCAAGTTGGAGGAGAAGGCTTGGGCTGAACTTCATTTTATTGTGAGTGTCTTTGTTCGTGCATCCAAACCTCAGGAAAGAACTGAGGCCTGACTTTAGCTTAACATGCTGACTATGTTTAAAAAAGGAAGTGAAAGGTAATTGCTCTCAGATGGCATGGTGATCTGTGACAATTGGAACTGTAGTACCAGCTTCAGGGAAGAAATTCTGAGCTCTATAAAAGTTAGGTTTCTGATAACTCACAGGACTAAATGTTTTCCAGAAGCAAACTATAACTTCATTAAAGACTAGAATGCAAGTTGTATTCCATACATCCACTTCACGTTTCTTGTGATTGTTGGCTTGTGTTAAACATCTTAATTAAGCCCTTGAAAACAATCTCACATAACACCAATGCTAATGCAGCTCTGAGTCCAGTATGGTAGCTCATTTCAGCGTGGAAGGGGAAAGGAGATACAGGGATTCTACTCTGGAAAATAAGGCTTCCTTGATGCTTTATTCCTGAAGAGGAATACAGCTTTTTTTGAACCCAGGGACTCAGAGGGGCCTATCTGCAAGGCATAATATACATGGCTTGGGGTGGTCAGATTTTGGAGGGCTAGTTTAAGTTACTCTTCAGCATGCTGCTTTGAATAGGGTAGACAGTGATGATCCATGGTCATGAAAGGATACGTTCAAGTGCTGCCTATCCTGCCGGCCCCCTCTCAGTTCTGGGCAATGGCATCCAATTCTGGGTTCTTTCAAAGCAGCAGACACTGCACAAAATGTAGATGGTGCTGTCTACCTGTCCTGTGATGTACAAAGTAAGAGACTTGACTTACAGTTGTCACCAAAATAGTGATTTATAGCTGTAAGCACTTAATAATGCCAAATACATTGTGTGAATTAGGTGGAACGAATAAACCAACTCCTATTTTGCAGAGTGGGCAAAACTGCTTTCACAACAAATGACTTCAGAGCTTATTAAAAGAGAAAACTGCAACTTTAATCAAAGGGACAAGTAGAGCCAAGACTGAGTGGGAAATAATGCCTCTGACTATCTCTAAGCAAAATGAACTGACACTGGGAATAAAAAATGAGTAAATGAATAAAATTCCATGAGAAGGGTCAAACTTTCCTAAGTAACACTTACAAACCATGTGTCAGACCTCTCTTCTAAATATCTGAATTCATGAATAATATGTCCTAATTCAAAAGTGCTAAGTTAAAAAACAAACAACAAATAAAGTGTTGTTAAAATCTCACAAGAACACTGGATTGGAGAGATGAGATAAACATATTCCTCCAAGTTTTAATATGCTTTTTCCTGTCTTCAACTCAACATATGCTTGCTAAACCCAGAATACATATGCTGAGCTTTTAAAATACACAGCTTAACCTATCCTGTGGCAAACCACTTACTGCTGTATGTTAACAGGAAAAACACCTTCTAATGGAAGGCATGAAATTGTCTTGAGCCAGAGACCCTACACAAAACCTAAACATTTCATCTGCTTTCTGTCTGAGTGAGGCAAGACCTCACTCAGATCTCTTTTGGCTTTTTGACTGTTTTAGTTCTCTTTCTTCTGGAAATTTTTTTTTTTTTTTTTTCAGAGTAGCACCTCCTTGGTAGTTATGGGGCTGTCAGCATGGGCCTTATAAATGTTTTCAGGGCTTTGTAGTTCATCTGTATGAGAACTCGTTTCAGTCCAAAACTTGACTCAATAAGTTTGAACCTTTACCTTTGCACTGCCTTGCTGCTGATCTTATCATTTATTCATGCAGCCTCCTAGGTTCAGTTGGTATTGGGGAGTTACAGTCTACATTAAGGCTAGGTAGAAAAAGGAACTTTGTCAAAAATACATGTTTGTTTTAAAAAGCTGCTTTAGCGTTTTGCTAGATGTACTCACTTTTAAAGTTAGTGAATTTTGCCAGTGGCATTGATAGGAGACAGTTTGCTTCCTTTCTGGTGTGGAAATCAGTCTAACAGTATCTTGTGTTTTATATAATGCTTTGTCCGGAAAGAGCCCTTGAGCATTTCACAAACTATGAATTCAGTCATGGTTTTGCCACAGGCCTTGGGTAAAGTACAGCTGATTGTGGTTTTTTTCCACCAACACAAGGTAGGCTGAGTTACAAACTGGTGTTTAGGTTCCTTCTTGCACCCAGTAAACACTGCCTGCGAAGACAGGATGCCTCGAGATATTTAGGAACCAGAATGGTCAACTGGGAGTTGCATGTTTGGTCTAATAGCACAATGCAAAACACTGCTGTGTTAAATTCTAAATCCCATTTTCTCCATCCATACAACTCTACAAAGAAAAAATGGTCACTGTCTAGGAATTGCAGGCCTCAATACCTTCTTTTTAAGGCAGTTTGTCTGCAATCTATCTGCCAATAAGAGGCATTGTTTTCATTCCAGTGTAGGAAGGCAAGTCTTGCAGTAGGGCAATCTCAGTGACTAGAACACTGATCGAAGATGGAGGAGATAGTGGTTGATTCTTGTCTTCACCTGACTGATGAAGACACCCACATCTTCCAAATGTGAGTACTCCCTATGGGCATTGGCTATACTCCCCTCCCTTTTGTTGACGCTATTCCATTTAATGGGAATTTGTTGCAGATTCACTGGCCCAGTGAGGAGAAACGTGATACTTGGTGTATTTTTTGGACACTTATATGGGAAAAGAAAAAGGACTGGGTTTAAGTTGCCACCTGTGACAGGGTTTGTGTTTTACATAAACTACCTATTAGATGAAGTACCTATGCTAACTTTGGAGCAAGCCCTGAAACTTGGAACTTTGTCTTCCTTCATCTATTCTAGCCATTAACTAAAGAACCAAAATTCTCTGCTTTTCCTCCACAGGCAGCATCACAGTCAGTGTTCTCTGCAATGCGTTACATATTTGGGGTCTTCTGAGCATTAGCCTTTTCAGGAAGTCTGGCAGATGGGCCTAATGGCGATGACAGTTTTAAGGATTACAGTTTTGATATGGCTGATGTTTAGGCATGAAACCTCCTTTGAATGCGTATCTAAGCAACTGGTCCAACTTCACCAAAGAAGTTTGATCTTCTCGCTTCAGAACTCAATTCCAAATCTTTTGAGCTTCTGACTAATACTGAAGCACGAGGTCATCCTTCCTCTCCCACTGTTCCTAACCACTGTTGAAATATGTTATCTCCTCAGTAGGATATGGAGCTTTTTAACGTTAAGGCAAGACTATACAGAAAGCAGGATATTGTATCTGTTTGAAATAGCCTTAGGACTGCAACTATCACAGGTAATTGTGTGAAAAACACCATGGGGTGCCTGATCTTTAAAATGGTTGCGGTCTTAATTTTATTCCTATATTCAAAAGACACCATCATAAAAAAAAAGCAAAACAAAAACCACACGCGCGCTCCTGCCCCCTCACATCATGTTGGGCAGTGATTCAACACTGACTCAGACCTTTCTACTGAGACGGCCCTGCTGCTTCCTGCAGCAGGAAAGAATCTAAGGAAATGGGAACCCTACAATTCCAGGCACAAAGTAGTGGCCTTGGGTCCCCTTTGTACTTTCACAGAAGGTCCATTAACATTAATCGGCTTCAGGGACACAGCAGCTAAGGAACAGTTCAACAGAGAATGCTAATTTACTATTTAAGAGTCTTTGTTGGTTCTCTCTCTCTCTTTTTCTTTTTTTTTTTTCTCTTTGAGAGAGACGAAACTGCAAGCTATTCCCAAAGGAAAGGGAAGGGGGTGATAGTGCTTGTAGATCAATCTGAAACATGAGTATTCACAAAACAGTCACTGAGATGCACAAGGAGGGGTGTGAGGCTATGCGTCCATGGCTAGGGGATTCAGGTGAGCTGAGGCAGTCCTGGACTCTTCCTCCAGGACTTCCCTTTTCCACAGTTAAAACATACATACAGTCTTGGGAGGCAGGACAGATTCTCCCTGGCCTTGGGTTTGTCACAAGCAGAGGGATGTGGTAGTGACTGAAAAGGTGAAGTATGCTTTCCTATCTCACACACTTGTCTGGCTAGGTGCTTTTCTAGAAGCTCAGAAGTTATTTTTGAGTGGTATAATTTCAAAATAAGGTGGCCATTTTCAATAGGAGAGCTGATACTATTTTTCCCTTCAGCAGCTGCATGGCAGAAGTGAGGCCTGCTCGCCTGCTTGAAAAAGCACTTTGTAACATCTACTCTCAGGAGGTGATTTAATCCTGAGGGAGTTCAGGCGCCTACCCAATCTCTAGTTCAAGGTTTTAAGCCCCAAAGAGATGCAAGATTTCAGATACATCCTGGGTTTAGTATTTCCTGCTGGCTCTCTCTAGAAAGCTCCCCTTGAATCTTGATGCCACTAGGTTATCGTTCTGACTGCCAGTCATTTATAATTCTCAGTATTCAAGCATGAGCTTGGTACGTATTTTGAAGGAGCAGGCGTCTAAGCATGAGATGGTGCAGATTTTTACTTGCATGCTACTGTGTCCCTTATTTGATCTACCATAGGTAACTCAATATATATGTTCAGACCTGTTAAGTAGATGGGACTTTTGCCCAATGATTTCATATGTGACTTTCAGAATGTGTGACTTAAATCCTCTTACTATCTCAGCTTGTCATCTGTTTTCTTGGATACCCTGCTGTTTATCATGCCTGGCTCCCATTTCAAATTTTTCAGTCTGGATTGCAAGCTGTTTTAGACAGAGACCATCTTTCCTGTGTTTGTCTCATGCTTGGTACATGGTGAAGTTCCATCTTCCAATGGTAACTCGTAGCAATGCTAATTCTCCACAGGTAGATGCTGAGGCCACAAAGGTTACTGGAGTTCACGTCATTTGCCTTTTAAATTTTCTTTAATAGGAACTGAAAGCTCTCTGCTTTCTGGAGGAACAAATTCACTTTCTAAGTGATCAGTGTTAACAATTATGTGTTGGCTGAGAAATAGCTGGAATTCCTTGTTGCCAACAGTTTTATTAAGTCACTGGTCCCTATTCTGGTTAGTATATGCAAATAGAGCACAGCACACTGCAGTTTCAGCGCCTCTCCTTGATTGCTTGTCATTTTATGTAGCAAGTCAGTCTGGCTACTGCACTTTCTCTGCAGTCCTAGCTTTAAAGAGCTGATGATGCATCACCAGTGATAATCTCACCACCGTTCCAGGGAAAAGCTGTCAAGATTTTGTTTTCACCTTCTTCTGACTAACTGCAACTTCAGAACATTTTACAGAACTTTCATGCTTATTCTCCTGATTAGCATCAAGGTTTACAGTGATGAATAAGTGAGTCATTCTCCAGTGCAACCATTTAATAAGCTTTTCCTGGGTCCGCCTTAATGTGAATCAGAAAAGTAGGAGTGCAGTGTACCCTACAACTGAGAACTAGTCACCTTATCTGAGAAATGATCACCTTATTCTTTCAGTAAAGGATTATTTTTGATTTGCCTGTGCAAAACTAACATCTGCAGTACATATTCTGTGGAATTTGTAAGATGGGTAAACTGAAATTTTTCTACTTTCTGGTCAGCTTGCTTTGTGTTACCCTGTTTTTTAATAAGACGGCTATCTGAAATCGAGTAGTTTAAATGTTCTGCTGTGCTGTCTTCATGGTAAAGATATTAACTGTTTAGTTTTTCCTATTCTCCAGTGCCTTCTAGACTTAACATCTTGCTGCAGCTTTGTTTTATTTTCCCACTTTATTCCAAAGAGCTCTGTGAAAGTGTGTTGGGGGATTAATTCTTCATGCCGCTCAGATACTCTAATTCTGTCTAAAATACTCCTGGTTTTCAGGCTAATGAATCTGTTTTCCATTGATCTTTTAATTCATTCTCTAATTTCTACTGTCTATGCTGTGAAAAGGTGGTTTTCTCTGAATAGAATTTAATGCACAGAGTCAAGACAGAATGTGAGTGTAGATCTTACTGGCAAAGCTTCTACTCTCTTTAACCCAAATTTTGTTTAGGTAAGAAAGGACAGATCAAAACCCTGCATTGTTCCTATTCTGCACCAATGTTGTGTAATCTGACCTGTAGCTGTCATGTAGGGTTTCAACATACTCTTGATAGATTTGCCTCCCATTAATCAATTATGCAATTAAGTGCCAGTTACTGCAAAACTGAATATTTCACAGAAAACCAAAATAATGTATTGTAGTGCAAACAAACTGCAAAAGACAGACTATAAGGCAGTTGAGATTCGAATTGGACAGGTATTCAAAGACACAAAAGTCATGTATCAGTTATGTAAATTGTAGTGGCTGATCAAATGTGTCTATTAGTAGACAATTATTTCTCATTATCTATGTTTATTTTCTGAAGTATAAAGCAGTTGCAAGAACTTGTTATGAGCAAGATTTCTTTGATAATAATTAAGAAATAGAAGGCTCAGTTAAATAAAATAGAAAAAAGCCTGCTCCTTTAGTTCTATAAGCAAACAAAAGGGGAGCTTACAGTTTTACTGCTGAAGAATGAAGTGTTCTGTTAAGCTGACACTAATTTATTTCAGAAACTTTAGTTCTGATTTCTTAAAAGGAAAAGCTCAAATTAAGTAGCAATTAGTACAAAATGTTAATGGAAGAAGGTGAGTATATAAGGGAACAATCAGCATATTGCTCAAGCAGAATGTAACCTCTGAGTTATTGGGCAAATGAGAAAGATGGGTTCTGTGTCCTGTGCAGCTGGGCTTATCCTGTAGTTTGTCTGCCTTTTTTTACCTAAACTGAATCTTAATAATGTTAGCTATGTAATTTGCCATAAAATAAAAACTTGGAATTGGAGCCTGCGATATTTATAGCAATGCCTTACTTTTTCTTTCTGTTAATATTTCCCAGATTCTCCCCCACCTACATCCTCATTAGTCACTACTGCAAGAGAATGAATGGCAACTTGCATTTTGTAAATTTAGAGTTCCACACACTTTCCTGCACAACTCAATTCACTCCAGAATCATTAAATGACTTCAGTCCAAGTGAATCTGCCATTTCTGTATTTATTTAACATTGGTTTTACTGAGTTGTGGGTGGAAGGAATGGTATCAGAATGTTTAGCTTGTGGTGGTTGGAGGTATTTTCATCATATTTTCCTGTTGTTATGACACTCTTCTCTGTTTATTTTTTTGTTTTGCTTGCAGCAAGTGTGCATAGTCCTAAACTTCTGAGTTGTTTGTGAGTTAACCAGTTATTCCATTTTTATTATGTTTAAGAATAATTTAGAATCTTTTTAAAATTTTAATTATGTTTCAGGATTTGTATGTTTGACAGAGATTAAGGACAGATTGAGGAAAGGACTGCTTTACAGTTTCAGTTAACCTTTCTTAGTATGTAGATTTTTCCTTGCTGCTTCATATTAGGCGAGGGCCAGTGTACAATGTAAACTACAAAAGTACAAGAGCAATTACTCACATGTCATGCAACAGTGAATTTCTTACCCAGGTAGCCTTCATGATGGCTTAGTTGGGAATAGCTAATAGAATAGCCAGTCCTCAACAGATGGCAATGCTACTTGTGAATTAACTCCTGAGGCAGCATCAGTTCCTCACAGAGCATCTTAAGGCAAATCAGTGCACAAGAGTTCATACTTCGATGTAGCATTGTAAGGAGGAGTGAACAGTCTGGTAGCCTCGGTAGCTGTCTCGAACTAAACAATGCTATTCATGGATCAGTACTGTTAGAAGCATTATTATTCTGGTAATGTGTTGGAGAAACAAGGGATTAATCCCTGTTTTCCAAGAGCCCAGGCACTTGACTGGGACAGATCTTTTCCATCAATGTTCCTGTTGGTGATTAGGCCTTCTTAGAAAATCTTCTGATGGATTCTACTTCTCAGAAAGCAAGGTGAAGAAAAGGAAATGTGTTCAAAATGGACAGGATCTGTGTGAATACCATCCTAATAAAGTTTTTCCATGTTATGCACACTGAGGCAGTACATCAAGGGTTCAGAAATGGAGGAAAAAACCCTGTGAACATGTAGATGGAATATTCTGATTATTAATTTTTTTCCTCCAAAACAGGAGTATTTAAAACTGACAAATTTCAGCAAGTTCTGCCTAATTGGCAGGTGGACAGAGGAGAGTATGGTGAGGAACTGGAGCAACAACAGGAGGAAGAGAGCAGAGTCTTAAGAGGAAGGAAAGGGAAGAATCTTCTGTTAGACAGTGGTAGAAGCGAGTTGTTCATCAGCAGGGAAATGGAGAGGACAAGTGACTTTTAGTCATACAAATAATGAGGTAGGAGGGCTGTACTGCAAGACAGATCTGAGAGAGCCCCATTTAGAGATGTGTGTGTCAGTGCTCAGTTAAGAGCTCTTTGATTATTAGAAAGGGTGCAGGCTGTGTCTGGAGTTTTCACTTCTGTCTTCAAAGGATGCTCTTCTTGGCACAGAGGAAAAAGAGGTTTATTTTCAAATCAAACCAAAATAGACTTTGTAGTAAAAGAAACCACAATTTGCTTATTTATGAAGAAGGCAGACACAAATCCATTTAGTTTGAAAATGGAAATAGCCTCTTTACCACACTGTTACAGCCTACCAATTGCTGTCTTAATTGCTGCTACCAGTTAGCTTAATTGGGAAATTCACTGTTGATTTACACAGTTAATATTCCAAATACATTTGCATACATAAACACATGGACTTGATTGATTTTTTTAAAAAAAGATGTCAGAAAAATACCTAGCCACTTTGTCTGGTGGTTTTGATTAACTCTTGAGAAAATTACTCTCTGCAAACAAAAAGTGGACTTGGACTAACTCATTAAAGAAAATTACTTCAGACTGTAGCAACAACAAACTCAGGAAGAACTTATATTTTCATAGCTCAACTAAATGACCATTTCACTGAATACCTGTTACTGTTTTCAGGCTTGTCTTGTACAGTGCCTCCATGGCCCTTACCTGCTTTCTCCACTAGGTCAGGAATTTACTCCTCCTCAGACTGACCATGTCTATGAAAAGTTCAGTAACATTCCCCTTCAGATGTTCCTTTTCACCATCATTTTTCTATCAAATCAGATTTGGCTTTAATAAATGGATTTTATTTCTAACTGGTAATTCCTAAATCATTAGAGTATTGTGGCAGTCTTGGAGGAAGCTGGACAACACCTTGTTTAGTCCTGCTAAAGTACAAATACACAGTATCAGTCCAATGCCCATTTGCAAAAATAGCGTGTGCTTGCGGGGAAAAAAAAAGCCTGCTAAGAATTCCAGAACTGGCATTTGAAAAAGCTTTGTGTGTGTGTGTAGATTTCTGAAGCAGTGTAAATCAAAGTGCTGGACTGAGGACACAAAACATGCTTCAGGACTTTCATGTGAGATTGGATGGTTTGTTGAGAAGACTGAAGTCTAGGTCAGAGAGGCTCACTTAGAGGATTGCCATGCTGATACAAAAGCAACAGTGTTGCCTGCTGGATTCTCAATGCTGAAAGAGCAAAAATTATCGTTGAATTTGTTTGGTATGTGTGAACATGGTAGTAACATGGAGGAAGTTGAGGAATTGCTGACTGGTTCAAAGTGTGTGTTGAAAGGAAAACACTGGCCTCAGAAGCTTAGATCTCAGCTACTTTGCTTTAATTGCACACAGTTATATCACTTTTATGGAGGGTTTGATTGTAGTTCTAAAAACACTAGATTACTACATAAGAAAACTGCATTACATGTTTCCACAGTAGGAATCTTACTGCTGAGACCAGTATTTGCTCAAGTCCATCATTATTCAATTGAAGAGCTTGATGCTCCTGAAGAGAGACGAATTATTGCTTTGAAGAGCTGTGCTGGCAATGAAGAAAATACCAATGATACTGCTGGCTAATTATTTTCAAGTCAATGGTAGGTCTATGCTATTACTGCAGAGACTGAAATGCAGTGTTGAAGATGTTGCGTTTACTGATGAGAAGCTCTTCATTCTGACAAAGAACGGGTTTGCTGGCAGGCAAACTTGTCCTGCTGCTAAAGGGAAATTGGTAGTGCTGAAAGATTGTTTTTGAGACCTTCAAGAGGGAAAGAAAGCATTTTAGAGAGTTTCTCTAAGGCAAACTCGAAAAATAAAGCCACAATAAAAAATCTTGCTCCAATAAATAAAACAATAAAACATCCCTATTAAAGCCTGCTCTTGCAGACATTTTTTGAAAGGCAGAGATCCTTGAACACCAGTGGAAGTTTTGTATGTTTTTAGGGCTTACTCTTCAACCTTAAATTTGAGTTTGATTTATATTCAGGAACGTTCGTTCTATAAGAGGACCGCAATATAACATTTTCTTACATATTGTGAGAAGGGAGGACAAGACAAGGAAAATGAGAATACCAAGAAAATAATATTGCAGATAATGTTTTAAGGGGGACGCTGACAAGGGAGAAATAGGATGGAGAAGAAAAAAGGAGAATATGGATTAAAACGTAGTTTGATGAATGGTTTGCAGGTTGAAAGGGGTAGAGGGGAAGTAACAGCACTTCAGAGCACGAGCAATAAGGTGGAGAACAGTCACACCTGTAGAGGATCCATTGCCATTTTGTGTATTGGCTTTGAACAGGTTCATTTTCTCGTAACACACATTGAAACTTTTTGTCCACTATAATTTTAAGTATGCAGCTGTGGCTGTTTGCATTTTTTTGCTGAGCTTTCTGAGTTTACTGAAGCATACACTAAAGAAATTTTCAAGGACATCTGCACAAGGATCAGTATTTTTTTGTTGTTTTGACTCATGAAAACTGATGCATGAAAAGAAGGCAGATGTTTTGCACTTATAAAAGCGATTATTCTGTCTCACAAATTACAGATTAAGCTTCTAGATTAATAAACCAATAAATTGATAAATAGTACATTTCAGTGAATAAATTGTTAGCCTATGACTTAGTTACCTTCAAGTGTTCAAAATCTGAACTGATTCAAAGAGTATAAGTTTTACAATCCATTTTCTAGACTGACTAGTCAAATGGAAACTTTGCCTACGATTATTACTACTACATTACTTTCCTTCCATTATTTTCTTAAATAGAGTAATAAAAGTAGGAGAAATTACTTTATGAAGAATGCAATAAACTGTTTATAGATTATTATTATTTTTTATTTCTTGCAGCTCTTAGTTAGTCCTAAAATGGATCAAGTCATAAACATATGTGGTTTCCTGTCGTCTTAGCATCTATCCTCTACTCTCCATTAGGTTGATGGTTTCTACTCTATAGCTTGTACGCAGTACATTGCTTGTGAGATGTTCCAGTGTTGGTCAGAGCAACAAGGAAATCAAAAGTGAAAATTGGAAAGCTTGATGCCCACAACACATCCCGTTCACGTTATTGCTATTAGTGGGTCTGTTAAATACTCCCGATCACTGTGGAGAGCCATAAATTTACTGTGAGTTTCAGACACTAGAGGGCACTTGAACAGTTTTCACACATACCATCCAGTAAATGACAAAAATACATACCAAGCTCTTTGGGAGTGCAGACTGGGCATATAAATATAACCTGTGATGCACAAAGCTTTATACAAAAAGGAGAAAAGGAAGACTCCAGTGCATAAGGGAATTGAGTAAAAAGTAAAACCATTAAGAACGTAACAGGAAGGCACTGATTTCCTAGCTAAAAATGATGGTGAAAAATTTAAATTTTTTTTTTCATTAAAACCATGAGACAGATTTGCCTGTTGCTATAAAAAAGGGGGTAGAGATAGGCTTTGTTTTGTCTGCACTTGAGGATTTTTAGTTTCTTGCCAGTCTACCTGTAAAGCTCAGATTTTGTTTCCTACCCGAATTACCTTTAGTAATTTATGACCATCAGACTCTGTTATGGAAGAAGCTTTCTTAGGTGGATTGAGTTTTCTCTCTTTTTTGAACTAATTCCTGCTGTGAAATTTAATTTAGATCTTGAAGGTGTTGTATACTTTCCTTTACAGTTAAGACATGTTTACCTCTTCTTTTTCCTACTATTTACTACTCCCTTTCACAGTGTATTTCAGTCACCTACCTTTATGCCAAAAGGTCTCACCATGGGTCACTCACCTCTAATATTTATTTCTATATTAGAAGTAGGATTTTAGTTTCTAATTTACTTCTGTTTGCCAGAATGCGGGGAAAAAAAAAAAAAGTGTTCTGTAACATATATGAGTTTTTTGATTTCTTTAACAAATTGAGAAAAAGAATCAGATTGTAGTCTTTAAGGTCAGTTTAGAGCAAAATGGGGTCTGAAGAGCAGTATGTCTCAGAAATACCCACTCCTATCTAGGTTTCTTGATGCAGGTTTTTTCCAGGTTTGTCTGTAATAGCAGTTAACTGTAATGAGCACTCCAGACCACCTCAGATATGATAGTCACCTCGTGAGGTTTCCTACCTCTTTTGTACATATGCTGCATGATGTAAGAGGCAAACACAACCATGCTGCCTGTGCAGGGTAGGTCTATACAAAGCCGAAGGCTGGAAGAAATCTTACTCCATCTTGCATGCAAGCAGTCCAACTCATCATCTAAAAATCCAAAAATTATTTGTGAATGTCCCAGGATCAGAAACTGGCCCTTTAGGTAATAGCCTAACGCAATCTTTCTAAGGAACAAAATCTTATAGACCTTTAAGATTGAGTCCAACCATAAATCTTCCTAGATAGTGAAATTTTGGAGGTGCTACCCTTTTGCCACTATTGAAAAGCTGGAGCCCTCATAATAAGCAGGAACCTAGTATTCTTTTTGGCTGGAATTTATATAGGCAGACTTTTGATAACAAAGGGGCACTGAGTTAATTTTATTCCCTTTCTAATATAATTTGCTCTCTATTGACTCTTAGTTCTAAAATAGTTGCAGATAGTGACTACAATTGAAAGAGGTAAAGGAAAATAGAAATGTGTGTCATTTTTCCAGACTTTTACATTTAACAAAAGATGGTGAAAAAGCAATTTTCAAAAACAGAGTATCTAGAAAGGATCTCCATATATCTGTCGCTATTCGAGAGACCCCTGGAAAAAATGACCAGTGTTTTCCTGGTAAAGACCTTAAAAAGGAAATAACAGTTGAACATATTCGAAGTTCTGCTGCATATAAATCAGTCTTATGGCTTCAAGTGTAGTTGTACTTTTCCAATTAAGCCTACCATCTAACATTCACTTTTTCCATTAGTGAAATGCTAGATATTCCCTTTGGCAGCTCTGCTTAAATCATTTGGGATTCACATTTCTATTTTCCCAGGGTGAAATCTTCTACTTCCAAGATTGATACTGAAACTTGTTTTGCATCTCTAATTGTTGCCTTATTTATGCTGTAACCCCAGGATATAAAAGACTAGACACTGAGCTGATAGCATGGAGATGAGTTGGAGTAACTTCACTGAATTTAGAGAGAACTCCTCATCTCAATGAAGTAAATGCGAGATTTGTCCTTGACTTAAGAAATGTCAGGATGTTACCCAATGAATTTATTCAGACTGACAGCAGTGTAAATGAAATTAAAATATGGCTGATTTGGGGTTGTGGAATAATGAAGAATGCACTGGTGTCATTG
>KZ505743.1:854781-1013811 GCA_002844005.1 Limosa lapponica baueri
GTTTTTCTCTTCGAAGATCACACGCTTATTAACTTCAGATTCCTAGTAGGGATTCACTTCTCATCTTCCACGCCAGGCTAAAGGTAATTTTTCTTTTAAGCCCTTTGTGATTACTCTCTTTGAGCTACTCCCTTCTTTTAGCTCTATACAAGCACCCTGTAACTTCTCCCTGCAAAATTGTCCAGCCACGTTCTAGAATAACCTAGTCAAGCAGTTGTAACAGTAAGATTTGCTAAAAGATTGCAAGGATGTTTGGTTTTGGGTTTTTTTTGAACAAAGTTTGGGAAGCAGTGTGTTACTTCAGCCCTTTGGATAAGCCTTTTGGATAAATTTGTATTGTTTTTAGGGGTTTGTTAGTTCATTGTTCCTAGGGTTCCACAATTTAAAAAAAAAAACAGCGAAAACACAAACCAGAAAAGCATGAAACTTGAGATTTTGTATTGGACTTTGGATTCCAGCAAGTGGAAAAACAGCAAAGAGTTGCATATTAACATTAATAATCACTGATTTTAATAGTGCATTCTTCTCAAAAAATTCTCCAGTCAGCTCAAGACATGAACCCTTTCTCTTTTTACCACGCATCAAATCAGTTAACATTATTTTTGCATTCTTTCAATCATACCTCTTAAAGGTATCACATTTCTACCTCACAATCATCACACAAATATTATTGTCTATATCCAAACTAGATCATAAGTTACTGAACTTCTATATAAATGTATGTGATGTTGAGCATGTTATTGGAATTTGGAAAATAGAATAGTAACAACACGCCTTCTTATGTACCAGTTATGAAGGAAGCTGGGGGTGGGAAAGTAGATAAATGTTTCCACCAATTAGAGAGGAATTTTTCAATAACTTATGTTCAGTTTAGCTGTAGAGATTTTTGTGTGCTATTTGATCCATCAAATATTGGTGCCATTTCATGTTGTTATTGAAATGTGTGATTTATTGGATCAATCATAATAATATGCTCATTCATATAAATACATATTCAGGACCACAGTGGTTCATTTTTAAATGGTTCTGAGTTAAACCAGGAGTTTTTTAGAGGCAGTGAAATATATAGCTTACTTAACGTATGCAGTCCTTCCAAAAAAGTTGACCAAAAATTGTTTACAGTGTTCTAAACACAAGTATCAAATAAATCATTTTTACAGCTGACATTCACGGACTCAGAGTCATTATCACTGACAAACAGCTAAGCATACCAAGTTTGAATTACAAAATAGTGAAGTTTTTCCATTTTTTTCCACAGCTCCAACTAGACCAATCACAATTTATTTTTTCTCCAGGCAGATGCCATGTACCATTTAACAACCTATGAAGTAACTGCAGTATCCTTAAGGAATGTTATTATACACAACAAATAATAATCATTAATGTTAACACTGATAGGATTCTCTATGTAAATTATTTATTACTGGGACAGAATCTGTGGATTGTTTAAACTGGCTGTATTTTCTACCTGTTTACCATGTACTTCTTTGTTGTTCTGTGTTAAATTACAATAACATTTGGTCTTTTTTGAAGACACAGTACTTGCTACAAAGAAATAACAGTATTCTTACTTCATGCAGAAAATCTTCTTACTTCATGTGAATACACACCAGTAAATTAAACTAATACAAGTAATCTCAGTGTCCCTGCAGATTGCAAGATTGCCAGACAGAAAAAAAAAAATGTATTAACTCAGCCTGATTTTTTTAACCTCACCCTTCAGAAGCATTTCTCATCTCAAAACCTGCTTATGAATGCAGGTGATGACCTTGCTTCAAATTAACTAACAAGGAGCCCTGGTTGAAGAGTCTGGCTCATTTTTATCATATGAAGACTCCATCAGTGATTTGATTAGTCTTTGATAAACCTTTTTAGGATTTAGAAAAGATGAGCAGGGTGACACAATGGGAAAGCAGTCAAGTTAAACAGCAGCTCAAATGGGGGAACTGTAACAGTTGGTATTGGAGGAAACTGACTTTGCAGGCTTTGAGAAGGGCTTATGAAACTGCATCCACTGCACTGATTCTCCCATCCACTGAGCTGTGATTAACACAGTTCCATATGAAGCTGGGGAAAAAACAGGATTTAGTAATATCTGCAAAATGTATTGTTCTGAAGGAAAAATAGTCTAGTTTGGCTGGTGGGTCTAGGGAAGGTGCCAAGATAGCTAAATCATCAGCACTCAAGCACTCCTGGGAAAGAGCGTGGAAAGTCCCCTGACTTTATACAGTATGTTAAAATAGTTCTTTTGTTTGCATCATGTTAAGGTTGAATAAGATACCATCTGTGCTGAGGCTTACATCTTATGACAGGAATAATGACCATAATTGGTTTGTTATCAGCTCCTGCTACTCATAAAAGAGATGTGAAGATGGGTACCACAGCAAAGCAGGCCTGGATGAGTGCCCAGTTTTGGCTCTTGCCTACAAAGGTTCAAAAAATGCAGTAGGAGTCTGCATAGATTGGAGGCAAAAAGCAATGCTGTCTAAGAGTTAGCTCGAAATCAAAGTCCTCTCAAAGGAGGACTTAAGGAATAGTAATGCGTTTGGGGCTTGGTTCCCATGGTAAGAAGGCATAAGCAGTCACATACAAAGAAATTAAATGTGCCCAGGATTGGTTTCGAGGCCAAATGGCACAGAAAAGCCTGTCCATACTGGTAAACTCTCTGAGCCTCCAAATCAGGGTGGCTGTACCCAAATTGCCATTGGAAATGATCCCTGGCCAGTGTCATATTCTGAACTGTGCCTGGAAACATTACAACAACTTAACAGTGTTGATGACTGCAGCACTGTTCCTGGCACCACTTCATTTACCACTGCAGATGTAGTCTCTGTGTTCAGGTGTATCTCTGCTTGTGTGTCCCCCATGTGTGACGTTTGCACGCCATCAATTTGAAATTTGATGTAGAGGTAGAAATATTGACCACAACAGGTGCCACAAGGATAATGAAAACAGGTACAATAAAGAGTGTTTAACTGAGGCAAAACCCACAGTGTGAATTACAGCTCATGTACATCCTAATACATTCTTTCTCTCTCTCTCTGTCTTTTTAATTTTGGTTTTTCCATTATTATTGGCTGAACTGCTAAGACTGCTATAGAGCACATATTTGTGGTTCAGAAGGTGCTTTCACAAATGTCAGAAAAGCATAAGTGAAAATCCTACTCTCTACCTTCACCCCCAAAAAATTGCTACCACAAACATCCGTCCTGATCCTGGTTTTGAGTTCCCTGAGTACTTGGAAACCAAGTTCACCAAGCTGTAGATTAGCCCACACATTAGTACATAGAAATCATGATGAGACAGCAGTATTAACCTCCAATGTTCCTCTTGCTGTTGTTAATTTTTGGGGTTTTTTTCTGTTAGTTTAAGCAGTTTAATTTCAGCAAATATCTGCCACGTGGTTGAAAAGGGCAGGTTGATGTTAGTCAAAGCCTGCTAAGGGCCCTGGATAGAAAGCTTAAGTTCACACAACTGAGAGCCCAGAGCCTTGCAGGGGGGTGGTCCCGGTGGCTGAGCCACCTCTGCTGTGGTCAGTGGGTGAGAAGGCAAAATGCAGTAGGTTTAGCCAACTGACTTTGTTCCTTGACCTTGGAATGAGTAAAGGTGCCTGAAGACTGTTAATGAAATAACTAGAGGACTTGGTGTTTCAGTCATGTAATACACAGGAAAACTTTGAGTGATGGAATACTCCTTTTACTGCTCTGTGCAGCAGAGAGTCAAAAAGGGCTGTGACAGTAAACTTGAGTGGTTATGGGGGAAAAAACAGGCAAAAGTGTGGGAGGGGGTTCAGGTGATCTGGCAGCAAGACATTACTGCCTTATGTAAAGCAATAGGCATATAAGCTTGTATAGATACTGATCAGCTTTGCTTAAAATGAGACCTTCCTTGAAAAGCTACCCCAGGTTAGTGTTTCAAAGATATATGAAAGCATTAGCAGAGAGTTATATCAGTGAATGCAATCCTACATAACCTTTGGTCTGGCAGGTACGTGGTGCCAGAATTTTGAGTATTGCAGAGAATGTAGAACAGCCCCATCACAACATCCTGCCTCTTCTAAGCTTACGAGCAACCTGAACAGCAGAAGATGAGTGTGTTTTTTGAGAGGCAAACATATGTTCCCTGCCAATGCAGACAGGAATCTTTCTGTTGTAGGTAATTCTGTGTAGTTCCCAGACTACAGCAGTATCTGATCCATCTCAGTTCTGAATCCTTATACTTCTATTGACAGTCTTTTCCAGATGGGAGACTGAGGCACAGGAAGCCCAAGGTTTGCCTAAGTAGTATGGACCATCTGTACCTAAGCAGGAAATGACCTCCAGAACAAGGCTGTCATCATAGGGTCATCTATTTTCCCTCTGCCATGATGCTTCTTGTGAAATAAAATGCCTTCCTCTGCTCCCCTGGGAATCTAATTCTGTGTACTGAATAAATAAAACAGTGAAAGCAAGAATAGGAATAATTTTCTTTCCCTTTTAAGAGTCTGCAGGCTAATTTATTCTGTATTCGTATTTCACTTTTCCCTATCTAGCTTCCACATTTTCTGTATTTTCTTCCATGTTTAAAACATGCTGTCTCTTTCACATGTCATTCTTTCTTAACAACATAATACTTGACATAATCTGCCCTCTGGATCCTTTCTGTGGTGTAATTATGTTATCTTTGTTGTTATTGATTTCTGTTGCTAGGGGATGAGGTCGTGCCACTTCTGGACGGTTCCTCTTTGCAATTCAGCTGTATTCTTTTAACTCTTAAAGATTTCCCTCCTGAGAAAGCTGAGTGCCAAGTTTTGAAGTCATACAAAAATGCCAGCAATCCCAGAGGATGATTTTGTCTGAGGAAAGATTGCAAGATTTAATTATAAAATAGGAGAACAGATAGCAATTGGGAGAGATTCTGATCTTAGTTGTTCCTTTCTGAGAGAAGAATTTGGCCAATGAACTTTGATGTTTTTTTTCTTCAGCCCTGCTATGTTATTGTTTAACAGTTTGAATGCTTCCAAGTCAAAATATTATAGGATTTCTTTATCAGTTGCACACTTCCAAAAGAATTTTTTTTTAAAGGGGCATGTCCTTTTAAAATACATAAACTGTTTTAGCTCCTCACTGAGTTTCTGCTGTTTTTATTGAATCTACATTCCATTTTCTCTGCAGAACAGAATTTGGTTCCACAAAATGAAGGGGCTAATGCAGAGCTTTTAAGATCTGAATAACAGTTGAAACCAAAAGGAAGGGTGGCTTTTTAAAACAAAATTACTTCTTTCAGCATGAAGTGGGATTTGTTTTTGTCTAGTTGGTTGGTTGGTTGTTTTTTTAAGGCAACTGGAGACTGTTATGTGCTGTGCTCCTAGGTGAGATTTTCATATGCTCTTGGGGTAAAATCTGTAGCTTCAGACTTCCTGATTAAACTCTCACCATCTTACTGCAGTATTTTACTAAGTACTTTGACTTCTGCCTGCCTCTCTGAGAGCCCACAGTATCACTCAAGAATTATGGAAGTTGGCAGCTCAGCTGCTGTGGCTCACAAATGGTCACTTGCTTATCTGTGAGGTGCCAGGTGGGAGCAGACGGGCTATGCCAAACCTTTGTCCCTGGTCTGCTTCAGCCTGCTCTGAGCTTTGACCCTGGCTGAGCTGGTGAGTCCCAGTTGATATGCTGTATAGTTGGAAAGGGCTGCCATAACGTCATGGCAGACTCTGTAGAGCACTATAATGGTCCATCTGGCAGCTTCAGAAAAGAGTGAGATATAATAACAGATTATTTTAAAGGTTTTTTAACATACTGGTTTATTGTATCTTGACCATCATTTGCTTTCCTTGCATGAGGCTGTCAGACTACACCCAGTATGCAGTAGCTTTAACACTTGAAGTTCTGTAAAAAACTACAACTAATTTGATATATAGCAGATCCTTTTTTCAAATCTTTTTCTCTGGGACAGAAATGTCTCTGGGAGAGATTCTCAGAATTATGTTCCCTTGTACACAATGAATGTTCAACTTGTAGTGAATCCGGTATCAGAATCTGCAGCTACAGTTAGGTGTCTATCCATGTTCCTGGCATGAGCATACAGATGTCTGTCTCTTCCCCTTACCTAAGACCACTTTTCTTGTAAGAAATACCTTTGTGCTTTCTGTATTAGTATGCCTTTCAGCTTGCTCTTCTCACTTCGGTAATGAATATGTAGGTGAAAACAGCAAATATATCTGCTATCAAATTGCATACAGGCAAGGGAGGGTAGTCTCAGAAAGTGGCTTTTGAACTTTTAAACCCAAAGTGTTTGCACCAGATGCTTTTTCTTATTCTCATCTAGCATGAAATGTGTCCTAAGCTGAATGTACTTGTGCTAAGAAAAATGCACTACTTACAGCTTGCATAGTCCTGAAATGAATCATGAGCATTATGACATACAGTACGGAGTCCTGCTCTGCACATACATATACACAGATACACACACTGCTTTCCTGTAAAGAGACACTGATTTCTGTATCCACTCACAGTATGGCCCAGATCTGAAAGCTGGATAACCATGATATGGCTGGGTGCATAAGGGGTAAGTGTCATCTCATTGCTGGCAACCCATAAACAGCAAGAAGCCAAATGGGCATACTTTTTTTGCCTCTGTGAGTTTTGCTCTTCCCAAAACTTTTCTGTCTGTCTGCCTTATGCGGTGTAGAGCTGATGTTCAATCTGCCAGCCAACAAGGGAGGTCATATGTTCTAGATGCGTGTCCTTTTCCAGGCAGATGTAAATGCTACATGTGGTAGAAGCAAACTGTTAGTCAGCAAACTGAGAAAATGATTTATGAAGCCATCTCCTAAGACCATGGCACAAAAGAATTGGTGGGCAATTTTTATGTGAGCAAAAAGATGATGTTGTTAAACGCTCATGAGGGGAGCAGGGGAAAGCAGAAATGTCTGCAGGGGGCTTTGCCTTTTACAAACGCAAACAGCTGCATAGTAAATAACATTTTTTAAAAAACTCATGAGGCTAAAGTCTCACCTTCTGCTAGAAGCTCCCTGTGGTAGTGCCAGCCATCCTTTACGAGCCCTGTAGGAACAACATCTTTAGTTACAGCTATCAGAGACAGGCTCTTCTCTGCCTCCTCCTTCTTCTGCTGGCAGAGTTCCCAGATTGGACCCATTTGGCTGACAACTTGCTCACCTGCATCAGGCGATGGTGTGCAGAGGCATCCCGGAGCACTTGGCTCCAATCTTCCTCAAGGTGAGAACAGCTCCGTGACAGACACACTCAGCAGGAAAAGTCTCTCGGCACCAGGGGGGGCAGGTGTGAGATTCTCCTTCACACTAAGTGGAGTCACACACCAGTTCCTGACACAGCCTGCAAGGGGAATGCGCCCAGCTGCCTTATTAGTACTGGAGCCAGCCAAACCATTGAGTACCTACCTCAGTACTTTTCTGTTCCTTATGAGTTTAATCCTAAGCAAGTGAATTATTTTTTCCTACATTTGATATAATAAATCATGCTAACAAGTGGTGTGCATGAGAGAAGATGGTGTGAAGCAGAACTGTTTGCATATTTGTACAAAGCCAATTTAATCTGCTTAAGTTGCTCTCTTGTTTAGGAAGATCTTGTTTGTTTCAGATCAACCTGACAGTATAAATATAAATCTGTTTCCCGATTCTATAATCTGAGTCTTTAATCAAGCCCTTTGAAGCAGAACCTACAACCTAAGCACTCTTGGTTATATATCCGTTACCTCTTACAGCTTAATTTACACTCATAGTTTATACAGCAATAAGGAAGTTTTAAAATATGAAATCTACATCCTCGGGTAATCCACTAAAAACACTTATTTACAGTGAGAGCAACACAGAAGGGGATTACTAATAGCTTTCCTTTCCCAACTACTGCTGCAGGCAGCAAAACAATGGAATTAAATTTGGCTTTATGTGCAGTCTAATCAGATGATTCCAGGATTACTGACTGTCTCTGGCTCCTATGGCTACGAATACATAAAACCGGTCAGTTCTGCAGTGTTGCATTTGTATTCCTGCCATTGAACTACCTCAAGGCATGCTTGATGAGGTGGGAAGAAAAGAACTGGAAGAGAAGGAATTAGGAGTCAAGGGGAGGACGTTGCACAACTAGAGTTGATTTGGATTGGTACAATTCCATTGGAGTCAATAAGACTGTCTGGGTGATGACTCAATACAAAATTTGGCCATAATATTTGGATCCAAGAAAAATGTTCTCCTCAGTTCTGTGGAGACTGAACAGATTCATTTATTGTTTACTTTTTTAAGCATTATCATTCTCTTTTGATGGCTTCTTTGGGGGGAACTTTTGGCATGATATTATGTGTTAGTAGAACCAGTCTGCTTTGTACAGGTTCCATGCCTGTAGGTAAAAGCAGTAATTTGTTTTATTGTAATTGCACAGCTTGTATGGTGTACAATAGTTTCAATGAAAGCTTTGCAAATCCAGTCTTGGACTTCGCTGAATCAGACAAAGAGTTCACTGAAGTAGGTGGTGTAGGCATTTGGATTACATCCTTGGGCAGTTGTTCTGCAGAATATATCTACAGTCTGATTTGGAACTCTGTGGTGTCCTGAGCATTGTAGAGAAGATGTATGCATACAGCCTTGTGCTTCACAGTGATTTTGAAGAAAGGTGAATCCATCAAAACTGTAAATGGTTATATTTTAACTTTCTCAGATACATGTTTGTAACTGCTCTTTTGAGCACTTGGGATTACACAGAAGGCATTGACCTAATCATCAAAGACCCAGTCTTCAAGCCCTTCCTTAATTTCTGCTCAGTACTTACTCAGGCAAGGATCCAGTTCACTTCCTTGAGTTCAGCCTCAGCAAAAAAACAAATTAAGGACCTGGCCTCAGGTCTGATGTCATACTCCGTTTCCTTTCACATTAACTCTTCATTTTACCAGGTAGTGAAACTGCACTAGAGAAGGTGGAGAGGGCTTGTTTGGATCATGGATTCTTCAAGTTTCCAAGCATTCCTTCTTTTTTCCCCACAACACTAAGTAGATGTGAAGGCTTGAGAGAGCTGTCAGGAAATGCCAGCAGTGTCACTAGCATGTAAGAACGAAGTGGGGAAAATGGTACTAGCTTGTCTAAATATACAGAATATAAGCAATTATTTGAACAACTGCTTTCGCATAAAGACTTTACAGCCCTCTTTAGAGCTCTTTATCTTATCTGCTGCAGGTCATGATGGCATTTCCTGGCTTAAAGAGGACCCCAAAATGCCACAGGATAAGTGCTGTTTCCTGCCCTGGCACACCCAACATTGCTGCTGTGCCCTCAAGGGCAAGCAGACTTTGTCTCTCTGTTCTTTGGAGAGATAGATATATATATATGGGTTTTGCAGTGAACAAGAGATCACTTCTTTGTTGCTGTTTGTTGATTCAATTCATTCCCCATTTGAGAATGAAATTGTAATCCAAAGAAATTAATAATGTGGAGTGCCAATTCCATTTTTCCCCCTCTTCATTGTCAGGGAGACTTAGCTCCAAGCTCTCCATTTTGAGGTCAGAGGCTTAAGCATGAGCAAAGCCTCCCTCAGGCTATGCTCCGTTCTTGCATATTTAGGCTCCAAAGAACAAGACGGAAAAAAACTTAGCTTTCTAGATCTACTCCCAACTGCTTCATGAGTGCTCTGAAAGGCCCTTGCCCTTTCCAACTCAAGTTAGCATCTCTGATTCAAAAGACCAGACAAATGCGTGATTGTTCCGTAGATATGTCTGCCTCAGTTGAATGTCATTACTAATACTGGAATGCTGTCAGAGTAGATATCCTGTAGTTTCTTTGAGCCAGATTCATTCTGTCTGTGCCAA
The DNA here is from genome assembly GCA_002844005.1 of Limosa lapponica baueri. Classification (NCBI taxonomy): domain Eukaryota; kingdom Metazoa; phylum Chordata; class Aves; order Charadriiformes; family Scolopacidae; genus Limosa; species Limosa lapponica. The sequence goes on from KZ505743.1 coordinate 864,598, forward strand.
AAGTATTGGCAAACACACAAACACACAAGTACACACTCACGCAAATACATTTGTGGAGGGTTCCCAAGCAGTATAGCTGCTTGCAAATATGAAAGATAGCTAAGGAGGCAGGGCACACAATAATCCTGGGCAACCCCAACAGCTGATGTTACTGTAGATCCTAACAAAGAGTGGATGGCAATAAAATTCTCTGGATCCCTCCACAGAAGTGATGCTTGCCTCTGTGAGAAAATAGCTCACAGTCCTACAGCTGAGCAAGTGAGGTTTGGAGCATTGTGAAATTTGCATCTCCCCTTCAGCTAACAGGTTTCGGAGTGTTTTCAAGATGAGTAAAATATTCACAGTCACAGACCTTTCAAGTTTCTTTTGTCCAAAAAGTACTTTGGTATTTTCCAGTAGGCATAAAACAGAATTTATAAACAACAACCATGCGCTCTGTAATGGATTGTTGCAGTTCTATTTTTGCATGTGTTTGAATTTTGGTAGGAAATGCACTAAATGGCCTTATTTACCTCATTGGTATTTGCCACATGTTGCTTTTTGCATCCTGTTTCACATTTTTCACCTATTAATTAACCTTACTGAAACACCAAACATGATGGGTTTCCCCCCACCCCAGCTTGCCCCACTTGTTATTTCATGATGACTCAGTTTTTCACAGCTCTTTCTTCCTTCAGAAAAATCTTCATGATTTGGTTTCTGTTCTTCCCTTCATTTCTGCTTTCCCCTTAGCACCTGCACATTCCATGGGTACAAAAGAAAAAGTAACTGAAAGATTTGGCTGCTGCTGTGTTGCATGGGCTCTGCCTTTCCTTCTAGGTTGCAGGAAATGTTTCATCTGGAGAACTTCAGCTGGGGTGAATTGCTGAAACTCTGTTGCCCTGTGAGGTGTGATGGTATATACCAGCCTTTAGCTTCTACTTATTTCTTCAGCTACTGAATCTTCAGGAGACCTGTACTGGGATATAGATGAAGCAGCTCTATAGCTTTAATTTCAGGATCCATATTACTGAAATAGACAGGAGCACGATTGGGATATTAATATCAATCACACTGTCAATGTGGGGCTCTATCCTGCTTCTCCTCAGGTTGGTCACAAAAACCATGCTGCTCATATAAACCAGAATCAGACCCTACCTGAGAATGAGAATAAATACCAGTCCAATTCATCACTCAGTCCTCAGCCCATGAATCTTTAAGTAGTTTCCCTGATGTCAGTGGTAATGATTGTACAGTCAAGTACTCCATCTGTAATGAACACAGCTCCCACTAAGTATAGGGGTTTCATTGAAAAGCAATTAATTTTCCTTACCAGAATTTTTTCCTCAATTAGATGACTCAGCTTTTTAGCAGAGTTTAGAAACCAGTGCTGTGCAAATAATAAGTTTCATTTGTATTCAAAGGACAACTCAAACCTACTTCATCCAGTTATTTTTTTAACTTACCTTGTTTCTTAGCAAACCTTAAGAAGGAATCAAACAGGGTATATAAATAACTTTTATGCTTGCTGGAGACATACCTAAGGATAGGTCTATTTATATGGTCAAGTATCTATGCCAGCCCACAGAAAGAGGAGATGGATGGCTCAAAGAAAAAGAAGACGTAATTCCCATCAGGAGGGTAGATGTTAAATTTGTGGAATGCAGAGTGTTTCAGGAAAAAAGAAGTAAAGACCAAAACTTTTTGAATTTTTGTATTTGGACAAATCTTAAAATTTTTATTTATTGTCTTTCAGCAAAACTCTCATTTATTGCAAATACCTCACAGCTAGTGAGGAAATAGTATATATTTCTTTTTCTTTGACTCCAACAAAGGCAAGAATAGTACAACCTAACTCCAGAGAAAAGGAACAGTTTATTAAAACAGCTTCCTTTTCTGAAGTACCAGACCTCTGATCAGGATTTACTTTGAATGGTACTTACAGAGCAGATCTTTCTTGCTGTTACCCATATGAAACACTTTATTGCTTCCAACAGCGTTTGGGCATAGATATTAAGAGACCATGGTTGTGGGTAAGGTGGTTCGTGTAGCATGCTGATCACCATAATATCTGAAAGCTCACCTCCACTGTTTAGCAAGATGACTAACACAAGAGGTTGCAGTATCAAGATAGTAAGAAAGTACAGGTTCTGTTACCTTACCACAGGCAGAGACATGCAGAAACAAAAGGATCTTAACATAACCTCAGGAATGCACAGCTTTGGTTTTTTTGTTTTCTTTGCAGTGCAAGAGAAAAACATTTTTCTTAATTACTTGGCCACAATTGAAACTCAACTTCTCTGTTAAGTTTTTTGCAAAGTAGGACTCACGAATATCATAAGCAACATTGTAGCATAGCATAGAGGCAGGATCAAGTGTAGAGCATACTAACACAAAAAAGAACAAAGGTTTTGTGCGTTCTTCAATTTGCAAGCAGCATCCCGTATAGCTATATTGCTGTACCTTGTTTGCAGCAAGCAGTAGAGCACCGGAGAAGAAAAGAGTTTTCAGTTTCTCAAATATCAGCGTTGCTTTAACCAAGTGGAGGCAGGGCTCATTTCAGTGGTTCTGTGCTGGAGTTCATCTTTTATGATTTACATTTAACACAAGTGTTCTAGTCACATTACAAAGGCAATTTTATATCACACAAAGGTTGTTGGGTTTCTTTCAGAAGTGTTTGTTTACTTAAAGCATACCATAAGGCTGTTCAATGCCTACCTTCCACACCGTATTCCTGCCTCTTACTTAGTCTTCCAAGCTTCGTAGCTGAGCATCCATGCCTTATCTTCTAGAGGTATCTTTCAGTGGGAAGAGTAACTAGAGGCTTTACGTTCTTCTTTACAGAGCTGTTTGAGGAAGAATTCTCAGATCTTCCTTCACAGTTGTACCTGTTTTCTGCCTTATAATCAACACTTGAAAAGTGCAAATGTTTCAGAATGTTGTTTAATTTCAACATAATTGAGAAAAAAATATTTTCCTGAGAGTTTGGAGAGTGCAGAGACTGGTAACTAACAACCACCAACACTTATGTACATTTTAGACCAAAAAACTAAACTCCAATTAGGAAAAGAAGGCTTGAATTTTCCAAGTTAGTCTATGTAACTATGAGAACTAAAATGCTCAGCCTCACTGAATATACATGATCACTTTCCACAAACCTCTACTTTTACAGACAATCCTGGTTACTACATCCAAACCCACAAGCTCTTTGTTACTTAAATCGTAACTATCAAATTGTATTTCACTTTTTTTTGACAAAACCACAATAAAGTACATGATCCTAAGAAAAAGAAAAGCAGGTGGAGAATGAAGATACAGCTAATTTTTACCACCTGGAATCAGAGAACTCTTTCCTTGTGAGATTTTTATGTCATTTGGGGCCACTGAAGAAATAACGGTCCGTAAAATTGAATCAACACTCATTAAATCCAGTAGGTGAAGTTAGTCTACACGCAAAAGAAGCTAAAAAATTAATGACCTACGCAGCTTCTGTGTGGCTGTTTATGTTAACTGCTTTCAGGATGAAGGGAAAACTTCTCTCTGGGTGGGTCAATATAATTCCCTGGAAGTTAAAGCTGAGCTACTCAGAGACCGAAATTGGTCCTTTATGTTTTGAATGTTAGTGGTTCAAGTTTTAGTCTGGAAAGTATTGGTAGCTACCACAAGGATTTTCCATTTGCATATTGCTGCCATATCTCCTAGCCTACACCAGTGATAAGAATAGCATCTGATAGGCCCTGGCTGTGACTCTGAGGTCTGAACTTGCCGAGGAGCTGTACTGCAGGAAAAGCCCCGGGGAGAGTTCTGGCTGACTCAGACAGGAAATTCTCTTCAGCAGTGTGTGATGCAGTGACAGCTCTGCAGCCAGCACGTTCACTATGGGCACCATACATCTCACTTGCAGCCCAGGAGCCTACGCCCACTGTACCACAAGGTGGGGAAATCCCAAAGCTGTCCTCAGCATAGGGAGAGAGAATGTCCTTATGAGCTGGCAGAGGATATTCAGCAGTTCAGCCTTAAATTTCCATAGACACAGGATGTGTAAAATCAGCAGATGAAATGGACTGTTATGGGATAGTATGAAACACCAATATTTTTTAGAATATCAAGCATATATACTGACATTTTCCAGATGTAGACTGCAGAAGAAATAGAATATTGAACTGATGATGTGAAAGCTTCTTCATTGCCACAGTGAGATCTCTACCTTTCCATTTAGATCACTGTGTAAGTTCATGAGTTTCCAAATGCTTTCAGTGCCTCATTCTCCTTTAACACTCAAACCTAATCTCCTTAGATGATCCAGAAGATACCTGGGTAATAGTCTCTAGTGATGTGTGGTGATAGGGAGGTATATATATTTGTAACTTCATGATCTCTTCCTAAAGCAGAAATTATTACAAACTATTCCTAAACACAAACAGTGCTTTAGACATCAGTACCAAACTAAAGCATGTGGGTCAAATTCCTCTTCACTTGTCAATGGGAGGATTGTCAGTAAACAAGAAAGCCCTTTGAAGGAAATGAGCAAAATCATCAGCACTGGTGAATATAGAGTGGGCAAACACATTCTCTCATGAAAATTCATTTTAGAAGATGAAATGCCCAACATACATCAAATTTGATGTCCATTAATCTAATCACAGAGTACAAATCATTTCAGTTGTTAACTGTATCGGCATACAGCAGTTATTTCTGCTGCCTCGGCACCATAGCACAGCTTTTACACCTCCTCCCTAAACTTGCCTCTTTTGTTCTTGCTACTTACAAATTCTGTTTCAAACTAACGTATTTCATCAGCTACATCCCCTCCAAAGGAATTAATGCACAGCTGGAGCCGCTGAGGTAGTAGGACAAGCGGTAGTGCTGGAGAAGAGAATACATCGCACCCAGCAAGAGGCCTGTATTGACAGTCAGGTTGCTCAGGGCTTTGTCCCACCAGGTCTGCCCCTGCTCTACTGCTTAACTATCCTCAGTAAAATTACTTTCATTATATCCAGGAAAAAACACCTCGTTCTGATTTATGACCACTGTCTCTGAATTTCACTGAATTTCACTGAATTTTTTTAGAGTTGGAAGGGACCATATAGATCATCTAGTCCAACTCCCCTGCTGAAGCAGGATTGCTTAGAGCATGTTACTCAGGACTGCATCCAGGCGGGCTCTCATTCTGTCACTCTCCTCCTCAGCAAAGAGCCTGACTCTCTGCTCTAAATATCCTCTGTAAGTACTGGGGGCAGCAGGTCCCCTGAAGCCATCCCTTCTCCAGGTTGAACCAGCCCCAATCCTTCAGTCTCTCCTCACAGGGCAAGTGCTTCAGCCTTGGCTGCCTCAGGAGCTCTCTGCTGAACTCACTGCAGTTTGCTGACAAACTTCGTGTACCGGGGGGCCCAGAACTGAACCCAGTATCCCAGATATGGTTAAGCAAAGTGTTGAGCAAAGAGGCATAACTGCTTCCCTCCATCTCATGGCTGTGCTCCTGCTGATGAAGCTCAGGGTGCTCTTAGACTTCATCGCTGGCAGGGCCCTGCTGGCTCAGGCTCACCCAGCTGTCCTCTGGGTCCTTCTCCACAGAGCTGCTCCCCAGCCGGGCATTCCCAGTCTGTTTCCCGTTGGGTGTTAGTCTGTACCAGACACAGGGCAAAGCATTTCTTCTGGACGAACTTCATGAGTTTCTTGTCAGGTCATTTTCCCCATCTCGGTCCTTCTGAATGGCAACCCTGCCCTTGAGCGTCTCAGCTGTGCACAACCCCCATCCCCCTCCGTTTCAGGTCATTGCAAACTTGACAGGGATAAATCTGTCTCCTTCTCCAGACCCAGGACAGGCCCCTGAGCAACTGCACTTGTAACCATTTACAAACATTTGTGTGCAACTTTTTTCCATCCGTACTTTATTAAAAGCTAAAATTGTTGCAAATGTTGTACTAGAAAAAAATTTTAACAGTAAATCTGTCCAAACATGATGTTTCCAGCAAACTTGTTGCAAGATGGTGTAAAGAAAATAAAATTAGACTGCCAAGATACTTTGTAAGGCAGCAGGAATTGAGGGAGTAATTTATCACATTATTTTAGCATTTTCCTATCTAACAAATTTATGGGGCTGGTAAGAAGCGACTTAGACTTCAGCTATGGCTTAGCTCCAAAGTACCTCCAGAAACAAATATATAGGAGTGCCAGCATGCCCCAAACCGGATTGGAGACTTGTATAATGAAAAGGAAAACCTTTGTGCATGGCAGGACACTGCTCGGGGAGCTAAAATTAACTCTGGTCTAATTTTATTTTTGCTTATCTTTGAGCCCAACTCTCTGATACTCATGTGGCCCTGACCTCAGCATTTGTTAGCAGGGTATTTCATTGGAAAAAGCAAAATGAAACATTCTTTAAAGGTAGGATTTCTTTTCACTACTAAAACACACACAGAGAGGCAAAATGCCAAAAATGTCATATTTAAAGCACAAAAGATGCAGAGCCAGAAATTCCCTGGCTTCGTTAGAGGTGTGAATATTGCTATGTAGTTTTTACTCTGAGTTTTGGCTCTGTTCTCACTCAGTTGTCGTCTTTATTCATAAGCTCAGAAATTCTGCTGAGTGTGTCAACGTCCTCTTTTGCTGCTGTGGCTGATCGTGCTTTCTTCTGGTTTAGGAATATTCCTTACAGATCTTCTTTCTGACAACAAATTCATGTTCATTTGCTGTTTTGATTTTGCTGAAAGGATGGGACAGGTAAGCTTGCAAAGGAAAGAATCCTTCCTCTTAACTCCTCCATAGTTTTGCATTTGCTATCTTATCTGCATGATTAACAGGTTAGGTGATACGCTAGTGTTCCTTTTTTAATAGCTTCAGGCAGAATTTTGTGATTGTGTCCTACTATTCCCACTTGAGTGTCTCAGCTTCAGTGCAGCTCTCTGGGCTTGTATACCATGGGATAAAGTGCTGTGTTAGAGATACCTGGCTACTCTGAATGACCCAGCCTGTACACATAACACAACTCTGCTCTGGGCAGACACTCACTTCAGAAGTGGAAGCAGCAGAAATGCATCAGCCCAACACTAAGCCCCGGCTAATTAGTCCCCCTGAGAAGTTCACCACATTACCTAAAACTTTTCAGCATCTTAGGTCACACCTGGTTTTTCCTCCTCTAAATATGTGGTATGGCTGCTTGGTGTCTGAGCAGTGCTCTTGAGCATCACTCCAATGTGCCCTCATTAATTGTAACAGAGAAATTACAAACAGAATTGTAACCTTTGCCCCTTCACTTTTGGCACCTGGATTGTGATTGGAGTCAGTGTGTACAAACAGGAGACACAGGAGAGACACACTGAAGCCATTGCAAAAGTGTAACAAGAATGGCTCTGTTACCTGTAGATTGGAATGGGAAAATTCTGACACCTTTTACAGAGACTGCTACTACACACACAAAGCAGCAAAACTACCTTTCCCAAAGAAACTTGATGCAATACCACGTGACCATGGCACAGGATTTTTTTGAAGATGTCATCGTCACAAGTTTTTCAGCCTGTGCACTCTGCCTGCAAGCACAATAATGATGGCTGAGCTCAGCAAACTTTTAAAAGCCAGCTGCAAGGATGGCTGATATTGCTGTCTTTGTTTTGGTGCTTTGAAGACTGCCACTGAAATTTTTTTATGTTGACTGCCTTCTGATAAAACAGCTGTGGGCAGAATTAATTTGGGGGTGAGCAGGTGAGAGGAAAGAGGATGAGTGACGGTGACATCCACCGGGGCAGAGGTAGCTCAAGGTCGCAGCATTCAGACAGGGTCCAAGAGGCCTCCTGTGCTCTGAACCCTGTCTCCTGTGTGGGCCCCTGAGCTGACGAACAGTGAGCCCACAGCATCCAAGTTGCTGTCAGTGCTGTTCTGGTGGTTCTTCCATGTGGACTTAATATTTTACTCTAGTAAAATATTAAGTGAAGAGCCTTAGCCAATGTCAATAGTATCGGGTTAATGCGTATTTTTGCAGTTGTAGAGCAAAATGCAGCAATATGCGACTAAGCTGTTTTTATTGTTTACCTAAGAAGGCTCAGCTTAGAGGCAAAATCTCCTCTTTTTTAAATTTGGTCCCAGGTTTACCCATCCTTCCAGAAGAAGCGTATGAGATGCAAAGAGGCCTTGTGATTTTCTGAAGTCAAAGACTTGGCTGGTGTAAATTTACATTGTCTGTTTAAAACTAGTGGAGCTAATGTGATTCTTACAAGCTCAGGATCTAGCCCCAAGATTCAGTAGAGGATTTTGCTCAAATTAGAAACACCAGGTGTGTTACTGTTGTACCTCCAAGTTGCTTGTAAATAGGCTGCAGATGTTAAAACATTTGTGACTTGCAGTGTCTGAGCATGAGGTCCAGATATTACCCACTGTGACTTCCGAAGGAGGGGAGGAAGAGGAGAAAACTGGACTGTCTACTTTGCTTATGGAAAAAGAATATATTAATGTGGAGAAGACTCAGGAAAAAAGTGCAGAAGGGAGAACATAGGAACGGCATAGGAATTTTGTGTCCATTGATGTGAGAGAGACTTACCTTTGAAATCAGGGGTTTAGCTTGCTTACGTAGTACAATATTACAGTGGCAGAATCAGACAGTCTCCAGTTTTAATTGATTATCTCTTCTTAAAAAATATTTAGGGTGAGTAGACACACTACTAAGTTAAATACTGCATAAGTTATCATTTATCAAAAAGAAATAGGTGCCATTTGGCACCTGCTGTAATTGCTATGATGGAAATAGCAATACATAACTATCAGAAGAAAGGCTGCCACACTTTTAAAAGGCTTACAGCTATTTTATGTATTTCTAATGGCCAATGAATAAATGATGCGACATACATTTTACATATCTGTGAAGTAATGAATATGAGATTAAATCATACATAATGATTTTCAGGTGCTAGACACGTTTAATATACTGAGGAAAAAAATTGCTTTTGATGTGAAGTATGAATATAATTGTGAGTATGTTGGATAGTCCCTGTGAGTACTTCCTATACTTGAAGAAAATTATTTGGAACCAGCAGTGAACCCACCATAATACATGAAGAGTAGACCTGTAGCCTTCATCCCAGATGCCCAGTCATTAAAAACAAGTGCTAAATATTGTTGATTTTACCTGATCCTGCCACTGCTTGCTACTATAATCTTCAACATGAGCCATTACAATACACACATGAACACAGCTGAATATGTTAATAAATGAGTAGTGAGGAATAATAAAAATAAAGACAATAATAATAATATAATAGTAATGAAAAAATTATATGACCTCCTTCCTGCAAAAAGAACCCTCTGTTCATCAGTTACAAATATTGTCCAAATAGTAATAAAAAAAAATATTTTTTCTTCCACACAAAATTATGTCTGATTTTTTTTACTCACTGGAAGGAAAGGAGATAATCTTTAAATCATGGAAACTTTTTAGTCATTTTTTAACTCTTAAGGAGAAAGTGCATTGTCTGCCAGGCGAATGAAGAAGAAGAATTCATCAAAGAATTTCAGATGTGATTTTTTTCTTAATGTAATAAGACACTATGCATTTTGTCCTCAGTTCTCTGGAAGGGATCTCAAAGAAGCAATTAATATCAAACTGAATGACTGACCAACCATCTGCCAATTCCAGCACGTTCCATACAACTGATGCTTTATTCAAATACAGAATCAGAGTACAGGCTCTGCCACCAGAAGAATTGATTTAGCTCACATGGGAAGGCAAGAATGATATGTAATTATACATACAGTGAAACCTGCTCATATAAGACTTTGATGCAGTAAAATTCTTTTTCTACTACAGTAAAGAAGAAAAGATAACAGGAAACTTTCAGTATATTGCAGTGTGTAAGATTCAAGGCAAGTCATACTAAATCTTTACTTGTCAAAAAGTTGTCTGGGGAAGGGGAGGAGTTGCCTCATTACAGGAGTTTTTTTTCTGTTTAAACTCAGATATTCAGAGATGCTAAAAAGATTAAACACTCAAATCTGATTTATTTTGGTGGACTTCGGCAACACAGGCAACACTTAACTCATGTTTTGACATCACCGAAGGCAGCTGCAGGGACAGGAAGCTATCCAACAAAGGGACAGGAAATCCTGGGTTGTTTGGTTCAATAGAATATAAATGAAGAAGACATTATCATGAATAAGGAATCAAAGCTTGTAGAAGACATTTTGTGTCAGCTTCTGACCGCTGATTTGGTGACAGCCTATAAATCATCTGCAGAGTCAGCTGGAAAAGCCATGTGAGGTTTTCTACAACCTTGAGAGCACCTGTAGGTCTGCACTACATTTTTCCTCAATTGGTTTGCTGAGCTGCAGGGGGACGGGTTAGAATCTTGTCTGGAAACAAGGGCATAAAATTCTCATATGGGTTACCATTTCTGTATTTACACAGAAAGTGTCCTCAAGTCACTATGCAGGATGTGTAGTGAAGTTAGAAGAAACGGGATTTCTCGAAGTCAGACTCTCATGGTCGGTTGTAGATATTCTACGTTTTGATAGAAAAAAATACCATAATAGCAATCAAAAATAAAAAGGATAATTCAGCAAATATCTACAGTTTCCTCTTCTGTGAAAATAATCCTACTGTGCTATGTGACATGGACAGAAATCAGGAAGGGTCATACCAACCAAGCTTATCTATACAGCATGGAATTCTGGCAACAAGCACAAAGCACTCAAACTTTCACAGAAGTGAAAGTGCTATTTATCTATTCCTCAGACTGTTAGAACCTCTGTGTCGACATTACCCAGAGCCAGTCATTCAGAAGAAGTTAGATTTGAGTCACCAACAGCTCTAGGACATGAGTAAGTTGCAGTTCAGGACTTTTATGAGTAGAGTTTGAAAACAGAACTTGCTCCTTGACCCAAATGCTCAGGCCTTAGGATTAGCAAAATATCTTCATCATTCATCTGTTGATTCTGATATGAAACACACACAGAAAACATATTTTCTGCATACTTCAGGTATCATAGATGATCAGTCCTTCCTGAAAAATGCTTCTAAGTGCATACTTTGCTTTTAATACAAATTGAAACTAATTAGCAGCATGTGGAAATGATTGCTAGCAATTAAGTCACTGTTCATATAGCCAGGCACATGGCAGAGGTGGAATAGTAGGTTTTCTATGGTTGCCTGTGGGAGACTTGTGTATTTGTTTTTAATTGCATAGTAATGCTTAAACCAGACTGTTGCCTTTTATGCTTTGCATTTCACAGGTCAGTGAGGATTTATGTTTGTTTAAAATAAGGAAAATGAATTTATGTTAATTTTCTATCTCTTTTATTTAATTTGGTGTGGAGGAAGGAGACTTTCTGGGACTAAACATTAACTGCTTCTGTTTAATCTGATACTCTTATTTTATCTGCCATATCTTTTTAAATGTTGCTGCTGATATTTGTCAACCTACTGAGCCCAAGGAAGTAAAACAGTGAACTTAAAATAATTCAGGTTCCTTAGCAATAATTATGCCTGCTGCTATTTTCTGCCACTACTGGGGAAAGGGCAGAAGACCTCTGGCTAAACTTGCTTCTTGTTCAAGGCTCTTGCTCTATCCATTGTATCAAACTGCACTTCTAAACCAATCTGTAGATAATGGTGCTGTGGGAAAGTTAGTTGGTGTTCTTGATATTAAACTTTACTTACCCTATGTACAGCTGCTGCAAAGAGAAACCCTGTTTTGCCTTTCTCAGTGCCTTCCCAAGGCAGCTGTAGCCCCTAGGTCTAACTGCCTTGGTGTATTGGCAGAATGATAGCTTTGATGACTGTTTACAGGTGATGAGGTAATTCTGTCCATATGGTTGTTTCCCCTATATTTCTAGATGGCATTTTTTCCTTGCTATTGTTGAGCAAACATGCTCAACAACATACAGCATTGGAGGAACAAGTTTTAGCCCAGTTTGCTGGTTCTTTAGGCTGCCTTGCGTAGTTCTGTTGCAATATTGAGACCTGCCTTGACTGAAGGATAGCCCCTATCCATAATGATCCACATCAGTTTCACTCTGTCACCCCAGATGGTGCTATCACAGGAGGACTTGCCATCTTTGAGGGAAACAAGGGCACAGGCAAATCTTTAGGCTATATTCACTTACACTAAGAATTGAGTCAAAATGCAAACAGGATAGGTTTCTCTGCACCAGTTTCTTTCCAGCAGCAAAGAGCTCTGCGCAGACTTAATGATTTGGCTGCCTGCTGAGAGACATAATTTATGCATCTCCCAATAGACTTCTGCCCTAAAAGATACCTTTTTCATTTCATTCTTTTCAACACTATGCCGCCTAACATGAAAGTAGGAAGGACAGGAGTCATTTTTTAAGACATTTTTTATTGCAGATGTAAAACTCCTAGTGACCCTTGTAAGTTAGTACACATCTAAATACACAATCAGACTGTCAGGCTCCAAGTATCCCAGGAACAGCTGGTGTATTGGCTGTTAAAGGCTAATCTTCATTTAAGAAGATAGCCTTCATACTCTGATTGCAACTGAATATAGTGAAAAGGTATGACTCTCAAACCCCCTGTTGCTCAAAATTTTCTGTTTCTATGCATGCTATTATACTATTTTTCTCTAGGATTAGAAAGATTAAAAGATGAATGAGGTCTCAAAATTGAAATGCAACATGTAGCTTTATGAAAATTTGATTTTTATTTCTTCCTGATAGCACTAAAGTTAAAAATTATTAACCTTATACGTCTAATTCCCTTCTCTGAATTTCCAAATCTGTGTTATTTCTTATGGATGCTTGTTTAATAAAACATGAAACTCCTGTAGCTCCTTCAGCTATGGTGATGCTTAGTTATTTCTGTTATCACAAAGTAAAATAATAAAAAATGGAAACCTTTTTTAGAATATGAATAATCAAATGCCTCTGGTAATCCAGCAAAACTAATTGCACTATATAGTTCTTAACAGCTGTGACTTGTCAGTTATAAATTTTTACTTTAAAAAAATAATCACAATTTATGATATTTAACAATGGTATTTATTTTATACTTAACAATTGTATTTAAGTAACGCTTTGACTACTACTTCCTTTTATGGATGTTTCCTCAGGATGCATTCTTATATTAGTATTTCCTGTGCTTATAGGGTAGGTCTTCTAGCACTTAAGTGTTTTTAATGTTTCTTCATCCCTTTTTAGCCCTTCTACTTTTTTTTTTCCTCTATTTTTAACTAAATGTTTTAAATGGAACTTTTAAATATTTTTGACAATTCTGCAAGTTTTTAATCAAAGGTATTTGCCAAACTTTGTGACTAGTAGAATAGTTTCAGTTGCCTCATCGTTATTTCTCTTTGATAAATTCATTATTCACAAAAAAAGGTGTTTCCAAGTTGTTCACAAAGACTACTTTGTAAATAATATTACAGAAATGCAGAGAATGATTTGGGTGAACTTGGTGATCCTGAATGTTCATTAACAAGGGAATATAAAGATCAGAATTGTTTCAATGGACTATATGTAAAATGAATCTCTAGTTTACAGTGAGAAAATAATAGCAATATTATTTCGTTGCAAGAGGAAATACCACTGTAGGAAATAAGAAATCATGCAGACAAATGATAAGTCAATGCAGGAATGCTTCACTGTAATGGAATGATGGGGCTGAATACATTTTGAAATATTTCTTTCTTTTTTTTTTAAATTGAATGTTGTGGTTACTGTTTCACAGTCAATACCACAGAAAAGACTGTGCAGACTGTATCTGTATATAATTTGGAAGTGCAAGTATTTGCAGGCTCAACAACATGAAAAAAAAAATATTTTTCATGTGTCTCCAAAGGGAATGGGTTTTCCCCTGGTCACATACATGGTTATGATGGCAACTTAAATAGCAAAATTAATTTTAAGGTGATTAACCGATATAGTACAGCTTGTTTGCTGCGTCATGATATGCAGACTGATTGTAAATTAAAAAGAAAAACAAACCATGTCTGTAATTTCCAGCAGAGTACAGTTTGTTCAGTTTCTTCTGCATTTAGGTCAATAGCATCTGAGAAATGGAGAGAGCAAAAAAGACAAATTATATCCCTTTGATCTCACCTCAGAACTCCTAGCCAGTGTCTGAAACATACTCTGCTACTCTACTAGCATTTACAGGTCTTCATGCGATATTTGGCATTATAATAGCTTAGTTTGGATAGTCATTTTTGGAATTTTATCATAGCACTTGTGAAAAGATCTCAATTGACAGCTCTGTGCAGTGAAGTTTTCTCTCAATTGGTCCACAGAAAATTTGCAGCGGCTGGTGTGAGATCTTTGCACTTTGGAACCACCACCCTACAGAACTGCCTGAGGGAGCAGGAGGAAGCAGCTCATTTCTCTGCCTGTGGCATCACTGGGATTAAAGGTATTGCTGGTCACCATTGTGTAAAAATCTTCAGTGTGCATAAAAGGGGAGCAAAGCACTAATGCAAAAGGTACCAGAAATGGAATATGCCTTAGTAAACCTGTCTTTAAGTGAGAGAAGTTTGGCTTCAGTGTGAACAGGAGACTCCTACAAGAATGTTGTAGTTAGCAGAAAAGTATTTGTACATGGATTTTTAAAGCCCAGGGAATTTAGAGTTAAGATTAAATTTAGAAGTCATTGAATACTTGATAGTTTGAAAATTCAGAGCTAAGGTCCACAAACCTACTTGGTTTGCTCCCATGGATGACAGCAACCTCCCCAAATTCTTTTTTATCTGTGTTGTAGTAAATAGCATTTTTTGATCGAGCATTTTTTTACTACTTTAAGAAGTCAGCAGATTTGAAAAAACCATTGCACTTGTACTTTCACAGAATATCCAGGAAGGGATCAAAGTGTGTGTGTTTGCATTTCTAGCTGGCTCTTCTCTGTGCATGAACTGCTGATGAGCTAAAATTAGAATGTCAGGATGGGTTGCTGGGAATTAATCACTGATAAACTACGGTTCTATGCATTTAGCTCTGACTGATATATACATTGAATCATGATGTATCTTGATTTTTTTATCATGTTTTTGCTGTGAGATAGCGAAAATTGAGGAAGGAATGTGGGGTTTCTGTTTTGTGTCATAAATGCTGAAAAACTTCGTCTTTGAATTCCTGGAAGGCATATAATATTGTAATAATTATAAAATTCTCTTTTCAACATAACTACACGCTTAGGGGAAATCATATCTTTATCCTTGCTTTGAAACTTGACTTGGAGGGTGTGGGGAAGTAGGGGGGCAAATTTTAGAATGAGGGCAAAACTACTGATAATCATGAAAATAGTAGGTGGGATATTATTAATGTATGGTCTCCAGGAGTACGTATGAATGCAAAATCTATTATGTGTACTGGAAACACAAATGTTATCACTGCATAAATGATTTATGCAGTTTAGCAGTGAGCTTTTCATTTCCATTACCTGTGTATTGTTTGAGACTTACTAAGCCTGTATCTCTCACACAAATCCCAAAGTAACAGAGGCACTGCAGAGTTCAGAGTAGAGCTTCCAGAAGCTTAAACAATGTCAAACTTCACTGATGCCCTTTCCAGTCATGTGGATCCTGCTAGCTTTGCTTCTGGATACAACTCAAATATAACTTCCTGTAGAAGTAATGCAAAAATACATTACCAGTGTTTGGTTTTAATTCTCCTTGTGACCTGGACAGCTTATGAACAAATTTGGAAGCCTGATTGAAATAATGCATTGAAAGCTGTCACTAGATTAGAATACAGAGTGAAGAGGCAGTGACACTTTTTCTGATTCAAAACCAAAGCAAGCTGGGAATCAGAGTGAAAAATAAAATCCTCTCTTTATTTGATGGTTCTCAAGAATTAAAATGAGTGCACAGTGGAAACATTTGGAGAAGTCTCAGCTTTCCATTCCTCCTTCTTGTGTATTGCAAGCACTATTATATGAGAACTGCAGGTAATATTGGCTCTAGGAAACAAATAGCTGACAGTTTTCCAAGCTAGCAGGAGAGTATCCCTTACACTGGTGCTGGCTGGTGAAGAAGACCAGAGTGTTTTTAATAGCTTACAGAGGTAGCACTGTTTTGATTTAGGATCAGCACAGGGTATGCCATTCCCTGCTTATCTACAACAAGCATCTGTTTTAAGATTACAGTAGTTTCTATAGAGCTGCAAAAATGTGTTGACATGTTGTAAGTTAAAGGGAGATGGAGCTCACAGTGTGCTCACACAGGATACTGCTCCCACCAAAGCCAAAGCTTGCTATGACTTCATATACGTGAAGGATTCAGTCCCAGCTTCCGAAACAAATATCATGAAGAGACAAGGGAGACAATACAAGGGCTGTGTAAGAGCCAAACCCTGAATTAAGTCACTAAGAACAAGGAGTCAACCTCTGACCCTGGCCAGCCAGCCAGCTGCTTGCCTGGAGGTAAACAGTCCTTACCTGGGTGAAAGCCAACAGAGCCTTCTCCCATGGCACCCTTTTTGAGGAAAAGGAAATGTTGAGGTCAGTGTTCAGTCATGTGGCCTCCACAGTGAGGTGAAAGTAGGCACATCATGATGCAGTTTGTTTTGCTGTGAGAGAATGTGTACAAACTAAGATGGCCCACAACCACCAGCCTCTTGAGATTGTCTCCCATATGTGTCTGTGTATTCCTACTTTTTTTTCCTGAAACAAGGATTTCTTATTTCATGTCATCTACATAACATATGCAGAAGCGTGCATATGCACAATTTACTATATGCTGAGGAAGGAAATGTTCATTTTGTACTCTGTAATATCCAAGATCAACAATCATCTTCTACTGCAGGTATAAATACCAATTAAGGTTTTTCACTGTTTAATACTAGTTAGGACCTCAGATGCCTACCTTTCTATGGATGTATTGGAATGCAATTTGTGTTTCTCTTGTGATACTCTAACAAAATTAAGGCTTTGGATAGGCTAAAAGTAATCTTGGTGATTCATCTGTATTACTCATTTAGAAATATCCACTGTGTTATATTTCTATATCCTACCAGCTCTATATTTTTCATTTCTGTTTTTAGTAATCTTGAGTACCAAGAAAACAACTGGGAGTGCAGGGAAAATCTCTCAGAGAAACTGTGTTCACCTCTTTTGGAGGATTGTAGGAATGTTGGAGGGACTAAGTGGTGCCTTTCAATCAATGCAGAAATAATCATCTTGGTGTGATTCGGTTTGATTATGTGCATTTGTATTTTTGAGCGATTTGAGAATATCTGCAGATATGGTTTTGTAGGAGGTAAAGGTAAGCAGTAATGTGTCCTTCGTTAAGAGACTGTAATTTACATAGATCAGTTTCGGTGTGATTAGTTTAAATAGGAAGGTGCTAGCAGATACTACTTGTCAGTTGTAGTATATTACAGAAATGTGCATAGTACAGAGATAATAGAAATGAAATATCCCATATTTTTCTTTCTTTGGTATTAATGTTTAAAGATATTGAAGGTAAATTCCTTCAAAAATGCATTGTAACCTTTTTCCAGCTCACAACTGAGCAATATGTCCTCCTCCCAGCCAGGCCCAGATGAGCTCCCTAGTTGTTATTTATCTCTTGGACTAAATTCCATGTGAGCCTTAAGACCCTCTTGCCTTCTTCCTCTTGTGACTGAGGGTCTATGAAGACTGATGCGACTTGAAGAGAAGAACTGGCAAAGTAGTATCTGCTGGTAGCTTGGTAGGGTGCTGCTGAGCAATCTCCGTGTCGGACATCAGTGTTAAACTCAGGAACTCCCTTCACTTGCATTTTCCCTTTTGTTGCAGTTGGGAGTAATGGATGCTCCTCAGGTTTCAGTACCTCTAATATGGCAAGTTTGACCTCCTCTGGTGAAGCCTGAGTGAATGAGTATTAAGAGATGGCAATGGTTGATGGTAGCCACTGAAGTGGCTTTCCTGGTGATTGTGGCCCCAGTCATAGTTTCTGAAATGCGTAACACAAATTAAGTATCCTTGTTATTTTCCTCTACAGCAAACAAGACCTCCTTTCCTCCATAATTGACAGAGACAAACATAATTGGGAGATATTAACATATTTATTGACTGAAGTAACAAAAATTTTGGGGGGAAAAAATGTTGTGAATAACATTCCCTTATTACTTTCTTGACTGAAAATCTACGTAAGAAAATATCTTTAATTCATTCAGGCTTGAAAAATAGCAGGTGCTCTTACTGAGGCTGCCACAAATGTTCTATGAGACTTGCATATTCTGATAAAGTAATACAGATGTGAGAAAAGCAGACCATGTCCATCAGCAAGATGACAGAAAAGGAAAGGGGGCCTTCCCACTATTAAGTTCACAGTGTTTGGTTCCTTGAGGCTTGTTTCATATGAATTTGGGGATTCCACAGTCATCCTGATTTGTCTGTCATGACTAATTGTATAAAGTTTTAAGGCGCTTAATATATGGAATGGCAAAGCTCGTACAAAAGGATGACCAGCAATATATAAAACCCATCTTAATTATATTCCTTGAATCAAAACCACTTGCATGTAAGCATTAGCTGGATAACGCAGCAAATTGCTGCTCTAAGTGTTAATCCAACCCTAGGAAATCTTGCACTGTTATGAAATTTTGTGATTTATATTGGCTATTAAGAAATATTAAAAATCTCCAACTATGCAAAAGTGCACTGTAGCTGGAGGGGATCTGGAGATGCTCATATTGTGAAATGATCCTTTATGAGAAAAGCTCTTCACTTGACAGTTGTGTTATTCACCCTATGATATGCTTCCAAAATATTTCAAGTTGTGGATTAGTTGCACTGTTTTAATTACTAAATACAGGCTTTTTTAATCAGCCATGCTTCTAATGCCTGAGGAATTTGCCCAATCCTCTGGTAAATGTTAAGTCTTTGTTAGTGGAAGGCATTTGAAGAATAGCTCAGTAGTCTAAAGGCTAAGGAAAATCCATATAAAACAAAGATATATTTTTATTTTCCCAGTTCTGCATATGAAAAAAAACGCTGATATGCCATAAACTATGTAGCCTTCTGCCATTTTTCTAACCCTTGGGGAATGCACTGCAGAATGGACACTTGTTCAGTTACTGAAACTTCTTTTCAGCCTTACAAAGACTTGGCTTCCCAACCTGATGAAAACATTCTTAGGAGTTTATATATAGCACAGATTCTTTGAGCAGTATTGTTTGGTGACAATAACAACATTATTGTTTTAGTTTCTCAAAAGCGCTCTTCACAGCAGTAGTTGAATAGTAGCACACTAAATGCCACAGTCCTAAGTGTTGTACCATTTTCTTCTGCACCCATGAACACAGAAGATGCAGGTGTTGGTTTCTCTCACCAAATGTATATTTTTTTCATAATATCCATGGGCATAAAAGTATTACTGTACAAACTACACCTTCACAAAATGGGAATACAGCTTCATGATTTGTAAAATAGAAGGAAAGCAGTGATTATTGGAGCAAATTTCCAGCTGATATCAATTAACTCAGATTTGTTGAAGTCTTTTGTCATATACCACCATATGGTTTAATGAAACATTTTGGCGCAGTCATTTTATTCTGGCGCAGGATTTATCTACCTAGAGAATTTGACAGCCTCTTCAGTGATATGAAGTTTATACATGCATACATGCCTTCCACTAACAAAGACTTAACATTTACCAGAGGATTGGGCAAATTCCTCAGGCATTAGAAGCATGGTTGATTAAAAAAGCCTGTATTTAGTAATTAAAACAGTGCAACTAATCCACAACTTGAATACAGAAGTTGAGTGCTTTTTCTCCCACCTTATCAGGGTGCTCTCATTTAGAAGTAGACTTCTTTTTACTGCAGTTTACACAATAGAGTATTTGAAGTGCTTTTAAGGATTATTTTTTTTTTTTCAACTCCAGACATTAAGCCTAAGCTACCAGGGTGCCTCTGGATAGATAAGAGAAGGTGGTCCTTGACTTGCTCAAGTAGTTTAACTGCATATTTGTTTGGTATATGTTTGTGGTAACACAACTCATTCACATAACAGTAATTCATAAATCAGGATATATCTAGGTTTCTAATTTACTGTTTAGCACCCATTCTTGTAAAGCTGCTGTTTTGTTTACCCACAGTTGTGAGAAAACCTCATTCTCCCAACCTTAGTTTTACATTATGCTCACAGATGTAGAATAGCCTCTTGTAATTGATACGGTCCCTTGTGACATGTTATAATATAATAGGCCAGGTGGTAAAAGTGGAATAATGAAGAAACATAAGTAACTGTTGATGTCAAGATAGAACTGATGTGAATGTTGTGCTCTGGCCAAATCCCGAATTAGAGCAGAAAACAGTCAGCTGAGGTAGGTATGGTTTGAAGCAGCATTCAAAATGTTAGCATCCTGCAGTGATGCGCAAAAAACTCACAAGCTCACCAACTTTCAGAGGAACTGAGGATTCTGAGCACCTCTGAGCAAAGCCCTTTCCTGAAAAATAATTCAGGGTGAAGTCAGAATGCATGATAAAAGCTACTTTGCAGAAATCCCTCAGGAAGAACAGTGGTGCAACTTACGTCAGTCTCAGCCATACCTTCTCAGAAATCAAATTATGTTAAAACCTAGGGTCTTGATGATGTGGGAACTTTCTTACAGCATTGCTGCTGAAACAGTCAGCCAAACCATATCAATAAAACTGAGTTATGTTTGCCTGATTGTGCTGAAAGACACAGGCTAAAAATCACTGTAAGATGCTTATCACACTTGACCTCTTGGGAACAGAGATATACTTTCATGTACAGCTGGTCAAAATTCTTTTTTATAAATGTTGACTTGAGCACAAAAATATTGGAGGTTCTTGTCCAGAATATTCTTGAAAGAAGGAGGAGAGAGTTCATTACCTAAAATAAGAAATGTTTTAAGAAAATTGTTTAAGAAAAAGAGCCATGCTCCACAAAAAGCAGATTCCCTCTCTTCCCATTTGCAAACATTCCTGTTTAAATAAAAAAAAAATAAATCACTTTTTGTCTTTGCTTTTGCTTTTTTATGATGTCCTGACTTGGAAGACACTAAGTTCCTTGCCTAGCCTAGTGCTGATGTTACCAGCACTGGAAGTTAGAACAGCCCACTGGGGACAGTAACTTCTGTGATTTTTTTCACCTGCTGTTTAGAAATAACCCTGAGATCCAGAATGGCTGAAGTTCTACAGCTTCTTTGGCATCACTCCTGTGTTAGTCTTCTAAGGGAGCAGCTTGAGGTTTCACATACAAGGTTAGCATCAATCTTGCATTATGGAAAATTGTCTAGGAGGCTACTGAGATTCTCTTACATTGTTGAACAAGTTCAAAATCTGACCCATAATGTTTGATGGTAATCCGTGTACAAGCAAGCTCAGGAGTGTTACTTGGAGTTTAGAAATTTTTTCATTTTGAGTTCAACAAATACAGGCTCTGTCTCTTTAATGCTCATTTTGTTCAAACTACTGAAGCTTAGACACTTTCTAATTTGGTATCAAATTGATCTTTTCAGTGGAAATAACCAAATGCTTAACATGTTCAAATAGGCTCTACCTTCCAGAGATAAAACTTTGTAAGCATTAAGAAAATAAAACTGTCAGCTGTGGAGTATCCAAAGCACAAATTACTGATGCAAATGTTATTTGCCACGTTCCTCCATTTCCAAATGGAACAAGGTGGCCACCAAAGGGCAGAAATATATTAAAAAGAGATGTTGGAACAGATATATTTTTTTTTTTTCAGATGGAAGGGA
This sequence comes from Limosa lapponica baueri, assembly GCA_002844005.1. Lineage (NCBI taxonomy): Eukaryota > Metazoa > Chordata > Aves > Charadriiformes > Scolopacidae > Limosa > Limosa lapponica. Next base: position 886,218 of record KZ505743.1, read on the forward strand.
TGAGTGAATGGCCAGGCACCCAAAGCTGCATTCTTCTGGCCAAGGGGAAGGGAGAATACAAAGACACCTTAGGGCCAAGAGCAGTCTCTAATCAGTTGCTAGTTTATAAGGGAAAAGCTTTTTAGATGCTCTTATTACTAGAATGTGGGAAATAAATGAGTGTTGAAATGAATATAGATCAGGTTCAGAAAGTTTCATCTGATGATATTGAGATGGTAAGGTTAGCTGGAAGAACCTAGTAAGCCTATATTTCAAAAGAAAATACCTATTTAGTTTTGAGGAACTGATTATTCACTTTGATTTACCAAAACTGTGTAGTTACCTCAGCTCTGCACTTAGTCGCAAGATAAGATGGACTTTGTTGTGCTAGGGAAGAAAACTGGCTTTCACTACAGACAGTTAGTGTGATCCTGGACACAACATGTCTCTTGTCATAACCAAGTGAGTTGTTCTCAGTCAGTTCTGTAGAGGAGACAATAAGAAAGATGTAGATGTTGTCAAACTACAAAATTATGAAGATGACCTTAAGTATCCCTATGTTCTTTTCTCTCCATCATCTAAATTCCAAGAATCTGAAAGGATGAGAATAGACTGAGATGGGGAGGGAAAGGAAGAAGGCAACTGCACATATATTTCTAAAGAAAATTAACACACTGGAGACAACTTGAGAAAATTCAATTTCAATTCACGCTGAAATCTTGATTTGTATTTTTTTCATAGCTATCATGCAATTTCTTGGCCTTCCTTGTTAGAAAGCCAGAAAAGCCAGTTTATTAATTGAGATGAGAAAAAAAATCAAGAAAGAAAATAAAAAACCTCACCCTCAAGTTGTCATATTGTCCACATGTGACCTAGTGTAAATCCTCAAAGAATTCTAGTTTGAAATACAACATGGTAGAGAAATTAACAAAATAAAATACAAGAATTCTCCAGTTCTAATGATGTGACTTTAAGGGACAATTGTTCAGCTTACACAACTCGTTACCTTTTCTATGTGATGGAAGAAATATTTACCTACCTCAAAGGAATTTATGAATTGGTCTGATTCTGATTTTTATGGTCACATAAATGGTCATTTCACCAATGAACATTTTGGCTGGTAGAAGGACAGAGGAAAAAGTCTTTTTTCAAATTAGAGAGTTTTGCAGGTGCAAAGCAGCAAGCATTGGTATTCCCTTAATAATATTTGACATTACATAAAATTATAAATAGATGCCCATCTCTCCGGATTTCCGAGCCACTATTAACAATAATGATACAAATAAAAGCTGTCTTGTTTCGTGTCATGTTTGGAATTGGTAGATTGGGCTGTTAACTCCATCTGGAAATTTTTAAAATATATAACTTAGTGTAGCAATATTGCTTTTGTACTACCTTGATAATACTGTCTGGACTTGAAACAGAATTTGCTTAGAAATGCAATGCAAGTACATCAAAACAGAAGTTTGCATCTAAAGAACCAGAAGAATTAACCTGAGTTCCTTATCCTCTGGAATTGAATAGCAAAACTCCTGCTGACTTGGAGGCTGGCTTCAAACATCTGTCCGTGTCTTATAAATTAGGAAGAAAATGATAATTCAACACATCCTTGAGCCTTAGGAGTCTAAACTATCAGGTCCTTATCAATTTGCTGCTTCCTCTCTTCCCTGCAAACTTTTTTTCCTTTGGGTTTTTTGTTACAAGCCGTGTTTGCGTTGCTTTGCCTTTTCTTAAGATATTTTGGATGGCATAAAATGAAGACAGCCGCTCTGTGCCTGGAGGAGATAGTTGTGTGTCTTGAAATAGTTAAATTCAGATACATAATAGTCACTGCACTGCCTCAAAGACTACTTTTGCTGTTGTACAAACTGCTTTCTCCCTAATGTCTTGGCATACTCCCTCTTCATGAAAAAGTTAAGATTTGAAATTTAAAATGCTTTATTTCCCCAGACTTCCTGCCCCTGGCAAAGAAGGAAAGAGAGTTTCAGTAACCTTGGTGCTTTTTTCAGTCAGACTTTTTCAGCAAATCCAAACAAAATCGCACAGGTCTCAATCTAAAAAGCTTTACAAGGTTGCTGATTCCCTCTTAAATCAGTCTCAGTGCTAAAGGAAATGATTTGATTGCTCTGCACATTATAAATTATTATGAAGGATATTTGCAAAAGTTCCAAACTTCTGATGTATTTAGGAGCACAAGTCATTACCATAGTTCCCTTTCCTGATTTTTACTCCCTAATATATAATGTGGTGCTACCAGACTGTACTTTTCTGGTACAGGATGGGCACAGACAGCTGTGCTATGACTTCAAGGAGGCTAGGAGTCTGCCTGAAAAATTTCTTAAGAAGGCCAAAACACAGATGAACACAACAGAATCCCTTTCTCATATAAGCTGTCCAAATGCAGCTAGATGGTTGCTTCACTTTTTGAGTTCTTAATATCTTAAACCATTGCCTTTGATTAGAGATGAGAAAGCTTTAGTACCTTTGAAACTGTTGCAGCTTCTGTCCTTACATCAGAAGATAAAAATATTCTGCTCTTTATGTCTAATTCTGTTCAGTTACAGTAAAATTCGTGCTGAAATTTGGGATTCTGGGTTTTCAGATTACTAAAAAAAAAATCTGATAAAATTACATCAGCTGTAAGTTTCCTAGAGTCAAAATAAACATACTTGAATGGCAGAAAGTGACACATTTCCTTTCAAAGGTTTTTCTGGAATTCACCTTCTGTTCACACTGTCTGCCTCACAGCATATACATCTCTTCCTGTTCATGCTCTCTGCGGTTCACTTGTGCGTTGGTAAAAGTAGTATCTTAAACAGCTTTTTATTTGGGTGCTTAACTCGATGTAGGACCATATGCACCAAATCCTAAAAGAAGTAATGGCAAAGCTTGTATACGTTTTCCTCCTGCCTTTCTGGCTGTCTTGTAAAACAGCTCATTTTTGCTCAGGTTTACATGACTACCATTCAAATCATCATGATTCAGGTTTCTAGGAATTTACAAAGTACTAAGCATTAGTAAAGACAGTAAGGATCCACTAATTATACCACTAATTAAAAAGAAATCTCTCTCCTGGACCTGTAAATAATTCATTTTATGTTATATGCCTGGGAAAAGTACAGTCTCCTTTTTTAGGGGAAAAGTGTTGGAGTTTATTCTAAATGTTACAAAGTCAAGGATAGAAAATACAATTAAAAATGACATTTTGGTCATAATCTCCCTTTCAGATATGGTATGTAAAAGAAAAGGTATATTTAGTAATGGGTCATTTCACAGAAAGGCTTAAAATGTCAGTGCTAACCATATTTTCTACCTTTGCTCTGTGTGTGTCGATAACCACTTGTTCCATTTGCCACCTACACACTGATAAAGCTTTAAGCCCCTTTCTCCAGGTGAAAGGATAACCCAGTAGTTAGACTGAAATTTGAATTTGATGAGCAGCTTTGCTGTGTACCTATATCTGGTGACCTACCACAAATCCCTTATTGCCATATGCAAACAAAAAGCAGTAAATGCTGCAATGTTTACATCTTTTCTGGTGGTGTCTGCCTTGTGCAGATTTAATAGGTCTAGTTGGGCTCGTGGGACACCTTACCTAGAGACAGCCACCTTGAAATGTGGGAACATTTAGACTGGGGAATCAGTCTAACTCAAGTCTGAAGTAACGCATACCAAATGAACTTGCACAGGTTCCTCAGTACCAACTGCTTGATCTGCTTTTATTCCACTGCAATTACTAGTGTGATTGACTCCTGGCTACATTTCAGCATCTTGTTTCCTTGACTGTACGTGCCGTCTGCTTGCTAGACCAATCCTGAGATTTCACCTGGAATGGAATATCTAGGTCTCTTTGTGGATAAAATTAGCAGCTACATAGGGTTTGAACAAAGACCATTCCACTGGGCAGGAGGGTCCTCTGGTATTGGTTCTCCAACCGGTTTGGTCATCCACTGGTATTCCAGAAAGCATCATATCAGCACACGACCTTCTGCAATAACATAGGATGATTAATGCGTAGAGAACCTTTAAAAGGTTTTTAAGATAACTGAATAAAAGAGGGACCTGAAAGAGAGATAGGATCTTTATACCAGTGTTTGTTAAGCTACGCAACATGATATAGAAGAGTTCATGACTGTGGTGTTGGTCACCTACAGGGTTGTGGAGTGGCTTCATCTAGAGACATTTAAAAAGAAGCATTGAAACTAAATGTTATTTATACTGAGGTCTAAGGAGGAAACTGCCGTGTCAAGCATGGGGCAGACAAGTATTATGCATGGCACGAACCATGTGCTAGAAATGCCTTTGACAGAGGCAAAATGGAGGTGTACGGGACAGCTGTGGTGCCAGGGTTTGCATTAAGAGGTGTGCAGTGTGGAATTGACTGGCTGATGCTGGGTATGGCTGGGCAAAAGCAGTGACAACATGAGCTACTCTGGACCCCTTGGCCAGAACCACAGAAAGGGGAAACTCGCATACTGCAGTTCCCCAGTGATAGAATGAATCACTGTCAAGCGTATTGTGAACTGAATAATTCAGAGGCACTTGGACATCATAAAAGAGAGTTGTGTATGCAAGTACTAGATCTGCAGTGGATATTCATTGGCCCTTGAGTCAGCAAGGCAAGTGTTTAAATATTCTGCTAAACAAGGATGGATTTCAACAAGAGCATAAGGTCAGAGTCCCCATTTTGTTACTTTTTTCTCCTTGCTTTGGCCCTAACAAATCTGTTGCACTGCACCATCCTGCTAAACACATCAGAAAACAGTCAAGACAACGTTTCCTAAAAAAAGCCGGTTGTCATTTCATACTAATTTCCTGACAGGAATGAAGCTAAATTGGCTAGAATTTTTTTTTTTTTTTAAGGAACATCAGCACTTGGCAAATAAGGATGCATAAAAATAATTGAATATACTATACATTTCACTAGAGCAGACTTGAATAGTTCCTGCACTAAATTACATATGTGGATCCCACTGTTTCATCTGAGATCATCTCAGCAGGGATGACTATGGAAATGCAAATTTACACTGCTGCTGAGTCCTTGCAGATTTTACACTGTGTGTCAATAATTCGCTTAAGGATCTTGGAATGGTTTGCTTTCTTTGTTAACGTTTAGCAATTCAAGCATTCCGCTCTCCAAATTAGATAAAATGATTTCAATCATAATAGTATTTTCAATATCCGCTCTGGGCTGCCTCTTGCTGCAAGAGGTTCCAGGTTTTTCTGTTTTTCCTTTGTGCAGTGTATGAGTATGTCCATCACTTCAACTGAAATATGGAGGGGACTTTGTGCCAATGATCCTTCAAAAAATGACAAAATGTTCATTTTTCATATAATTTTTTGTTTTACCAAAACCAGAGTCAACACAGGTGAAAATATTGCTGTTCATGCAAAATCCTACAGTTATTCTGCCATCTATTGTTTTTACAAAGCTTCCTTCAAAATCACTGCAAGCTATGCCAATATAATGACTGGTGAAGCATTCTCTGTATAGAGGTGTTAGACATCTTGTTAGACTGACTGATAGACTTGTTAAAAGATAGCCAAGTTTTTGCCTGTGCGAGCTGTTTTACCTTGTCTCTCACAAACTATCACAGCCAGATTGACTCCAAGTCTATGACTTATCCAAAACTGGCAAACTCCTAATTGCATTAATCCTTGTACTGAAAAAGAAGCAGCAAATGTGACCAATGGTCTGCTAAGAGTTGGGGGTAAAAAAATAAATCCCCTGATAACATTGTCTTGCTTTCTTCTATTAGAAAAATCCAGTTTTTCTGTTAAGCATCAAAGGGAAGGGAACTTACTTTCCTATGAATTTCTTTGGTGATTGACTTCACTGCCTAAGGTGCAATGTCTTGCTCAAGACTTACCAACAGTGGGGTCACTTAGAGGGACTTTTGATATTGCAGACTTTCTGGTAATAAACCCTGCACCTTTCTCCCTCGTGGGAGGCACAGATAGCCTGACTCTACTGAGCCTTCATGGAACTGCTAGGAACTTACTGTCTCTGAGACTGTCATCACTCTGCCATGCTTGCTTGAGCATATTATTGGGAATTGGATGGACAAAGAAGCACAGCACTTAACAAGTCACATGAGGGTAGGTACTTTACTAACAAGGGTAGAAAAGAGTGTTGCTTGTACCTAGGCTGGTCAAACTCGCATTTTGGGACATACCTGATTTTCAGGGGATTGTTAACTTTCTTCCAGTTTACTGTAAGACTCTGATATATGCCTCTCCGTCTGCCAAAATTCAATTGTAGAACAAATTTAGGGATCTTTAAAAAAATCAGTCATTCTGAAAACTAAACTTCATGTAAATGAATTGTCTTGATATAAAGTGGTCTTTCTGTTATCTCTGCTCTTCAACTCTGTTTCTGAGGGCAAAGCTTTTTGGCAGTCACAGTGAAAGGGATAGCACATTTGTGTGGTGGTGCTGAAGGTGCTTTTAGCTTGAAAGTAGTGGTACTCCTTGCAATGGGATACTCGTGGGAAATGTGCTTGGAGGCCTGATCAACTGAAGCATGCTGCTCTGTGGTCCATTAGCTGTGGCCGTGTTTTGTCATAGGTCAAGGAACAAGAGGAAGTTTAGTATGATGGAATTTCTAGCTATCCCAAGAATAGAATGGGTTGGATGTTCTCCAGTCAAACCATTTTTTTTTTTTGGCAGAAAATGGTGACTCATCGCATCTGGATTTATTTGTGGAACTCAGTTTTAGCAAACTGACAGCAAACAGTAAAATTTTCATCATTTCCCGCTCATTTGCCTGGCAGGAGCATGTGACCCCAGCAACATTCACTTCTTCAGCACCATGGGACTTCTATGGGGTTTTATAGCTGTCAGGAACTCTCACAGTCATTTGGAGACCAGAAGCCCAAGGAGCCTTTCTTCCATTTGGAGTTTGGCCCACTGTTGTGCAGCTGAGAGCTCATGCTGGGGGCCTCTCTCAGGGCTTTCATGTAGACACTGTTGAAATCTTCCAGATATAAACTGCTTTTTTTTCTTTTTTCTGAAAAAATAACTATTTATATCTATGGAACTAATTTGTAGATACTTTGAATGAAAAAGAGAGTCAACACATTTCTCTCTTGAATTGACCTAATTTTAAAGTTTTAAGAAAACCAAAACCACAACAAATTCTCAAACTCCAACATTTCATTCCAGAACAGTATTCCTTCCATATTTGGGAGAAAGAAAGTTTGAGATAACATTTTCTGGTTTTTGATGGTGGCTCATGTGGAAAGCAGGACTTAAATAAGCCAACTAAAAGCCTGTGTTGTGTAAAAACTCTACTCTGGACACCTTTGCCAGTGAGCCGGACACTGATTCACGCACTCCCAGTCTGCTGCCGCACCCATGGACTCTTGAGGCTTTGCTGTTTCTGACTCCCTGTTGTTACCCTACAAGCTGGGCATTAAGCAGGAGTGTGTCATGGTTTCCAGTTTTCTTCAGCATTTTTGAAAAATCAGTCATTTTAGCTATTTGGAAACAAAATATTTGGGAACTTTTCACTTACATGGGAAACTCCTGAAATTACTATAATTTTTTTAGTTCAAAGAAGGAAGAAAAAAATCTAGAATTCTTACAGAGACGAAATGTCAACTTTTAATGTCGTGTTCTCAGCAATATCCTTGCTAGAGGCCACAGCACTACAGCCTTAGGAACAACGGGAGCTGGGTAGAATACCTGGAGGCAATCTGAAGTGTCCGTTTTCTGTGATGTCATTTTATTTTTATTTGGGAACAGCGGAGTGCTAATGCCTTGGCAGCCAAAGTCACAATAAGCTCTAGCTATAATGAAGGTAGGGATGCAAACTTGCCTGCAAAACATAAGAGGTGTGATTTTTGAATGCAGTCATCTGGACTGCCAAACCTTGCCCGCATGTGCTGTTCTCACATTGGGATTTTTCAACTGTTACTTCTATTAAGAAATAGCATCACTCTCAGATGCTACAGAAAAGAATTTGGGGAAAAAGCAGAGCATTTTTGAAATCTCACCTCTGCCACACCCTCCCCAACATCCTGTTGTCACCTTTTCCTTCCATAATGACTTGGAATAATTAGAGCTTTTTAACAAATCTGAAATTATCTGTTTATCAGCGAGTGACGCTATAGCTTTTCAATAGTGCTTATTAGCAGGAGGCTGTTGATTAGCTGATCACCCACCGTTTCTTTCCTTTCTCGATCTTGGGAAAGGATCCTGGTGAGATTAAAATGGCATCAAATATGCTGTTTTCTAAACAACGACCTTTTGGTTCCGTGGAAGGAGAGTTGCCTCTCTTGCTGTGCTGCCAAAGCTTTTCCTCTACACTTTCAAATTAGTGTGAGTCATTTTTGCAGAGAGCTGAATATCTGGCTGCTAGTGAGGCTGCAGGTGTCGGGTGTTATTCCCAAAGTCCTCTTCACATTCCATGCTTGCTGTTGTGTTCCCCCAGCCCTGCTCCTGCCTTTTTGCTTGCTAGGTTGAAACCTGCATTCAGTTCTTGCTAGGCCTTTGTTGCAGGGAAGCATTGATCCTGGTCTTGTTCCGTAACCTCTGACACTGAAGGTGTCTGTGTGTTCTCTTTGAAGCAACTATAAGCTTGAAGAGAGAGACCGTAGTTTGCATTAGACAAGCTGAAACTCTTGGAGAACACAGATACGTCTTCACACAAGCAAACCTTTCCTCTGGTCTGAGGGAGAAGCAGCAGGCAGGCTCATACTAATTAATAATGCTTAGCCATCCTAGCTACAAAAACGCCACTACTATTGTATTGTAATGTTTTCTGTAAAAATGCCAGAGAAATAAAAATAGAAGGGGGGGGGGAATGTAGTTTAAATTTTTAGTATTCTGCATGAGAAACAGTTCCTCAAACTGAAATAATTTTGTTTGGCATTTTTCCTAGATTTGTACTTGCACAAATCTGATTCAGAGTGAATATGATCGCTTAACAGGGTCACAACAGCATTTATCAGCAGGCATCTTTAAGATTGCCTTCTCTTTCTCCTTGTTTTAGTTGCCAGGCCATATTCCCTCAGCCCTGCAGAGGTTCCTTTTCCTTCCAGCCTGAAGACTGGTTCTCTGGTGTCTATTCAAATCCATAATAATGCCTTTATGTTTACAAAATACTAGGACCAAGCATGAGACTTTTCAGTTTGTAAATAAGAACAAAATCTATTAGGCAAGCAAGGAAGCAAGAATTTATCATTTAAATCCCAGATTGGAAACAGTGGGTATAAAAGGCTGCTTGAAACTGTATCCTGCATTAAAAGCAAAATCAAGCCTGTCATTTACTCACTGGAATTTACATTTTTCCTCTCATGCAAGAAGCTGGTTCAATACCTGGGTCATGTTAATTACACCTTAACTTCAGCCATTTTAAGGCTTGCCCCTTAATCTACATGAATTATCCTAGCTCTGTCTGGAGACAGAGGAACAGAGGCAGGCAGCTCCTGAGAGTAATTCAACACCTCTCTCTTAAGAGAGGATGCATAGTCCTGTGTGACTTTTGGATTGCTTGTCTTCAAGATGGCTGAAGTTAGGCGAGATGAGCTCCATTTTGCCAAGTGAAACCCTAGATTTTCCCCTGCCTGCGTCCTCCCTCCCCCCCGCCCCGGTTCCTATTAATTGATCTGTTTTTCTCAGAACAACTAAAGGGGAAAAAAGTGGATATAGAATCAGTTGTCAAGATCCCTGCAGGATGATGCCTCTCATCTTATACATTTTTTTAAAAAAAGGAAAAAAAAAAAAGCTGCAGTTATATTGTACAATCTATAAAGAGTTCTCTACATTTGGAAGAAATAAAATGCAAATCATTTACCCTGATATTGCAAAGAGCCCTAGAGGTGCCATAATCAACACTTTATGCAGCCGAAGCAGCATTTTAGGAGATGTGCTGTAAAGCAGAGCCAGTCTCGGTGGCTATACTATCCTGTGGCTGTGGTAACTTGGATAAAGAAGGGAAAGTGGGGATCGTCATTCCACAAGGAGGTTTGAATAGTTTAATCCTGGGGATCCTAGTGGTAAAGGCAATACGGCTGGAGCAATTTAAATTTGATTTAAAGCCTAGAAGACTGTGAGTATTCTCTCTGCTGATAGAAGCAGTGGGACACAGGGCGGCTTGTATTTTGCAGAATCAGCCCCTTATTTACAGTTCTAGTTCATAAAGAAAATTATATGAGAGAAACTTCCTTTTCAAGGGCATTCAGTCTACTTTGAGAGGGGTTATTAAGCGACCAGAAATATTTACCATCGTGTGGCCTGATCCTAAAGTGAGCTGGGGAGCAGTGGCTCTTTAGACTGCATGGAGACCCCCTGTGTAGAGTCCCTAGATGAAGTGCTCTGTCCAATGTGGTTCACATTTCCACCTAGCCACAAGTCTCTACAACCTTTAGTGGAGAAAAATGCAGTCTTGCAGATCCCTTCAAAAGGCCTTTTCTTTTAGTCTTTATCAGAACTGGGAGTGACTCATTTCAGTACTGATAGTAGAGCCTACTCTGCATCTCACAGGCATCTACCCAATTTCTAGTAGCCTCAAAGCCCACAGAAGTAATTTCTGGGTAAACCTTAATCTGGGTATTTTGAAACAGATGTTTTTCCCCAAAATAAAGATGCCATTTCTCATTGGTTATTCTACTCTACCTTTGTATTTCTCTTTTCCTTAGAAGAGGCTGTAACTGCAATAATTTAAATTTATGGTTTTAAGAATAAATTTACCTTAAGCTACTTCTACAAATATGAAGTCATTAGACTTTGGCCTTTGCTTTAGATTTTGCCAGGAAGCCACTTCTCCTTACAATCATCTCTATTCAGCCAAAAAAAAACCCTGTCATATAAAAATACTACGCAGCTCGATAGAGTGATTGGACCATTTATCAGTTTGGGGCAAATTTCATCTTTAGCGATTACCTCATGCCACTCTGTTCACTCTAATGGATTTGGTGTGAAGAGATGGAGCAGATAGAAGCTCAAGCTATGTTTTCAAGCCAAGATTACAGGCAACAAATCCAAAGCACATTGATTTAATATATACTGATAAAGCCAATGTCTTGGCATAAAAATTCAGTAGTGTGCTTAAGTGAGCAGAACTAGTAGGCTAGTGTGTGCTTCGTTTGGTACAAACAATTGTACCTTGTACTGGTAAAGCATGATTAGTAGGAGTAAGAAGTCCAAATTCTGGTAAATAAACACTAATGTTTGTTACACCCAGTGCTCATGCAGCAACGAAAATGGAAGAAAAATATTATCTCCTGATATGCTCAGTACTAGTCTTGTTAAATTTCGAGCACTCTGATCCCATGAAACATGCAAATAAACCTAGTTGCAAGCATCTTAGTAGTCACATGGAATTATTAGCTCCATTGCATTTTCTTCAAATGGATAATCAAGTCTAAACTTGCAGCTTCTTTACTCTCTGACACTTTGCACCTAACTAAGGTTCTGCATGCCTCTCTCTGCAAAGGTAGTTAATTACATCCAGAAGGCCATTCACTGAATTCAGGTGGTGAATGTGCTCCTAATTCCAGGCCCCCACTTAAATCCCTGAATTTGGATAGCAATAATGCCAACCATAGTCATTTCAGGAGGATATCAAAAGCCAATTACATGTAGTCAAGAGGCAAATTTGATGGTGCCTGAAATAGGTGTAGAAAGCACAATGAAATATCATCAGTGTATGGGGCATGCCCTTGAAATTTCTCATCCAGAAACACAATCTGTTTCTGAAGAGGGGAATAATGCTGTGAATTAAGGCTGCAAAACTACAGGGCTAAAAGAAGCATTTAAACTGGTGTGTGGCCTGAAAGGCATTTGGGAAAGAGTGAAATAGGAAGGCACCACTCAGGGATGCCTTAGTGTTAAGTTTGAAGCTTTACGATTGCAAAGGGAAGGAAAACAGACTTTGTAAATCTCTTCACTCTTATGGGAACACATGGAAGAGAAGGTAATTTTTCTGGAAGCTGGCCATTTGAAAGTCATTCTGATCTGTGTTTTCTCATTTGAACTTTACTCCCTGAAATGCATGAAGTTAGTTTCCTAAGTAAAAGATGGATTAAAAGCTCCAAAAAGCTGATGTCACTTGATTATTTTCACTTCTAGATCTGTTGTTACATAATCATCATAGAAACATAGAAAAAATGAACTGGGAAGGGACCTTTGGAAGTCAACTGATTAAACTACTGCTCAAAAAAGGCTAATGAAAAAGTTCACAATTTCTAACTTCAAAATCTGTGCTGGCAGTAGCATAAACTGTGTTTTTTGATTTCAGTCACTGTGGTTAGTGCAGAGGCTGGGGAAAGAGAGATTTTAAACCACCTCTTTGATTTTCCTGTATTTTTGTGCTCTTAGGTCTGCCTGGCTCCCACTGTAAGCTGAGACCTCTCTAAAGTATGTTTTGTTAATGGGCCATGAGAAAGAAAATACAGTTTTAGCATTCCCTACTCTGCCTGTGTCTTTTGTTCCTGTTTTAGAGGCGTGCCATTAGAATGGAAGTCGAGAGAAGAGCTGGAATAGGGTCATTCCCACAACCTGTGCTGATATGGGGGAGGCTCCTTCGCCTAGCCCCACAGTACCTTTCATGCTGAAAGATCAAATGTAAACCTTTCTTACATCTTTTGCTGTACCCAGAGAGATAGTTCAAAGGACCCACACATTTATGTTTCATATAACCATGTTTGGTAATACACAGGGCCCAGCTGCATACAAACTTCTGTTATCTAGAGGGAATTGTAATCTATCCACATCTGCTGGATTTCAAATTGGCACTTTATGTATCTCTCAGACAACTAATAAGAGGCATGTAAAGAAATGAGATATATTTTCCAGTTCAGATTTTCCCTGTAATTAGAAATAATTCAAGTCTTCTTTTTCTATTCAGTAATCTAAAATGGAAAAACTCATCATAAGCAAAAGGCAAGCGATTTTCAATCTACATGTGAGACATCATTTATCATTAGGAGCTATAAGAGCATGACCATTAATTTTTTTTCCCAGGTCTTTCATATCTTATATTTTTTAACTCACTTTTGTATTACGTTTTCAAATGATAAAGTGTTCAATTCACTGCTTAGGGATTGTTCTCAAACTCTTTAATATAAACCACATCCATACAATATTGAAGGATCTGACTTAAATTAAATCTACAGAAGAAGGGATATTCAAAGTTCTCTGTTTTTATGAGTGTATCATTCATCTTCATCTGTCACGTCAGTGTCTCTTTGTACTGTAAGACTCTGCACTTGTCTCGTCCGTTCTAAATTGCTCAGATATCCTTGAAAAACTAGAAAAAAATCAGAAGCAGTGAGCATTTTGTCACCAGCTTCATGGAGCCTAGAATTCAGCTTTTAATGCAAGGAGTGCCACTTACATGGAAGTCCCTGCTCAGTCACTGCAGAAAATTAAATATCAGGTATGAGAGACTATGGAAATGATGCTCACCTTAGTTACGCAAGTGTTAATCAAAACTAAGCTCCACAGATTTAAATGGGGGTGCACCAAGGTCGATCGGCTGCCAGACAAGAACCAGGTTCATTAAGTGCTAAGGGAGTGACTTCCACCAATTTCCCAGACGTTGCATTTTCCTGTATCATTGCAGGGTGAATGGGAAGCTATATGCAGCAGTAAATAACAGAACAGGATATGATAAAGTAGAGGGGGGGAGGTTAACTGTAACCTTCCTGTGAGCTGTTTTCCTGCTACGCATTGCTTTCCCCTGCAGTTGGTTTGCCAGCCCACAGAATGTCAAGCTGTTGCAAGACATGCTGTTTTAGCACATCTGCCAGTTCTCCAGCCAGTGTTTACTTGATGCACTGTATGCATGCACCCTGGCTCACACGTACCATCTAAGAAGGCACATATATAAGCATATGAACCTGAAATGTTGTTCATGGAGACTTTCAGCAGTCTGGCACCTTTGGAAACACAGTAAATCATCTGATATCTGTGCACCAAATTGTGTAGGAATTTGCTACTGAAAAACACTTTTGGTACCAGAGTTTCAGTTCTAAAATTTGTGATCAAAAGTAGGCTTGTAATGGTATCTGCTACTTGGAGTAGTTGCACAGCATATAAGCTCTAGAGAACACTTACATGCTTTTGATGCAGTTCAGAAACAGTTTGTCAGAACAAAATATAATCCAGTATAACTCATCACTAGCAATCTGGGTATTTTTTAGGGCTTAAATACTTCTTCCATTTCTTAAAGTGCAAAGACTTGCCTTCACTAAACCTTCTCTCATGGAGAAATGCTATCAAGCATAGGTCAGAATAACTCAGCCACATTTACAGGAGCTTGCATAGATACACATCAACAGTATCCTTAAAAAATTGATGTCTCTTATGGGCCCTTTTAAATGAATTTATTACTATTTATTATAGGGACTGTATTTATTAAGGCATTTTATCAAGAGTTTTGGACTTTTTAGTTAAATCAAATAAAAATATATGATTTTCTTCCTTATTTGTGCTACTGTAACTCCATGGCTTTTAGTGTTTCCACAGCCAGTGTAACTCAGAGGAGAATTTGACTTTTTAAATTTATGTTCTTAATGAAGTTAATATGAAATTTCAATTTCATTTCCTTAATTCCCAGATGAGCTGTCACAAGTAAATCAGTTCAGGGCAATACTGTTTGGTCATGGCATACCTAGGAAACACAAAATCTTGTATTCCAAATGAAAAAAATCAGTAACCAGAGGTGATTTTTTGTTTATTATTCCCTAGCATGTCCGCATTCTCGCACTGTCCTGCAGTAGGCACGTGTGGGGTTTTAACATTCTGGTCTGGACACCTGCAGCTCCACTCTCTGTTACCAGCTTTCAAGACTCCAAACCTCCAGCAAGCAAAAATGTCTGATTGCAGAGCTGTGTCCTTGCTGCCCAACTGGGGAAATCTCTGCTTGATTTTACCATCTGCCTCCCCCCAGCATTTCTAGGAACACCATGCAGTGGGGTGACTAATGGGTAAAACGCTCTTCTGGGAAGAGTTAGCACAAAATACAAGGAACCTGAAAAGAATGAACTCACTGTGTGGTTGGGGGGGTGTGCGCGCACATGAAATTCAAACCAAATGTCTTGCAGAATTAAGACTGGTTTGCAGAGAGACCTCCTGTGTTAATATTGTAAACTGATCATGTTCTGCAAACAGAAAGAGATGAAAAATGAATGCTGGGGACCCTGCAGATTCATAGCCACCTGGGAAGTTGGGCACGTGTGAAGCTTCCGACACATAAGCAGCCACGTTGAAGTCGGTGCCCGTGATTAAGCCTCTTCCTGAGTCGGGACTTGGGTTGTGAATTACTGGTTTAGCTCTAATTCTTGCCACATGGGACTCTTTCAAATCTAAATTCATTCATTAATGTTTATAAGGCGCACTGAGATCTTCCAACATGTATGGCACTATTGAAATGTTAAGTGTCGTTATAACTCATGCTTGCAAAAGCAGCTGAAGATGGATTTACTTTACGTGGCAGACGGTAATGGCTCACTTGGAACAGTTACACATTCTATTGGGTAAATAACAGGAGTGTTATAAATTGTAGCAGTGATATGTTTACATAATAGACGGTAACCACTCCAGAGGAGCCATAACAGTCAGCTTAACAATATGCATTTTGAAAATGATGTAAATATATGTATATGTGAGGAAGCAAAATGGCTGTAAGAGATAGAGAGCTGACAGTTCCTGGTAAATACTGCATGTTTTCAGTGCTGTATTTTGGTGGTTTTATGCAAACATGTCCATCCAGTGGCTTAACATGATAGCTGAGCACAAAAAGGGTTGTATTCCAGGGGCTGTCACTAATGTATACACCAGTGTTATTAAATGCACTATAGATGGGCTGTACAGCGGGCTGCTGAGTTTGCAAGTCAGGCAGTGCTGCTAAAAGCTTTCAGGCGTGTTTGTTCCCCAGGACAACTCCCTCCATCTTCTCATTCCCCTTTTGGCTGTGTACCTTCACTTAAGCTTCCTCCCACACTTTAAAAAATGCAGCCACTTCATTTCTGCCAAGCGTGTTGCCTGTCCTCTATCTGCACAGTGCCTCAGGAAAAAAAAAAGTCCACCCAGCTTAATTCTCTGACTCTGTAGCATTTACCTGGCTGTTTCTACCTTATCATGCCTTAGTTTTTAATATTCCAGGTAGCAAAGTTCTGGTAAGGAATGCTGCTGTATGAAACAGCATGAAACTATATCTTCCATATACCATAACCACACTGTTAATGGTTGTACTCATTACGTGTGAGGGGAAATAATGCGGTAGCATTAACTGCAAGAGTGAAACCAAATTCTTGACTGGAGCTATTCTGTGGGTGTTTGTAAAACATTTTTTCAGCAAAAGCAAAAAAGCCTTTTTGACCAAAGGAATTTTTTTCATGGGAAAAGCATATTTTGGTCAAAATCGTTCATTCTGGAAAGGAAAAAGGAGGGAGGCATACAAAAAAGGCATCACTTTACTTTCTAAAAAAAAAAAAAAGGGAAAAAAAATTAGGAGAAAAATCATGATATAACTTTTCTTTTTTTCAAAATATCCTGTCAAAAATGGTCATATCTATCTGCTTTATTCCATGTCTGTGTTGATGCACTGTTACATAGTTCATATAAGAGCTTTCCCATAATTCTTCCACCATTTTGAGAAAAATACCTAAACGGTATCACTCTCTTTGGTTTCCTCGCCTGTTAAAAAAAAAAGTCCTCAAATAACTTTTTAAGTATTAAGAATAAGCTAAGAACACTTTAATTTTTAGCATTGAAACTATTTTTAGTACCCTAAGGTAACAAGTCTAAAGATAGGAAAACTTGTCAACAAGGAGCTCTGTTAACCCCTGTGCTGTGGTGGCTGTATGACAGACGAGGAGAACTATATTCTTAGAACTTATGGAGAGTAAGAATCATACTGCTCTTTCCATATTTATCTGGTTTCTGTTTCTCTCTGTGTCTGTGCAGTTTGGGCCCCCATGACAGAAAGGGTTTTCTGTCAGGCAAGTCGCATGGGAGTCCAGAAATCAAGCTGCCTTTTCAAATTTGAGCAGGGACACAGCCTGGACTGGTGGCTGCTGAGCCATGTGAGTCTCTTGGTGTGCACCAACCCTTCAGCAGACCCCATGCTGCTGGGGGCATGGCAAGAAGCCCTGTCACCCGTGGAGGAGTCCTTTGCTCCTCCTTGCCCCAGCTGGCACAGAGAATGCAATTCCTCCCCTTGGGTCATCTGGGGTGACACGTAAGCAGGAGAAAGTCTGGTGGAGCTTCAGAAAGGAGCTTTGGAGGTGTAGTCCATGGACAAACTGGGATCAGTTTGGCAATTGTGGTTAGCACTAAAAAATTGAAAAATTTTCTTGGGGGCTGGACTAGGGGGTGTGCTTCACTCCCCCAAAGTTCTTGTACATCCAGTTTACTCATTAGGTATCTCCCTTTGCCAGAGGATGAACCTGGACTGCAGCTTTAATACCCCCTTGCAGTTCAGCCCCAGCACATGTTCCTCACCCCTCTCCCCTCGGCGGTGAGGCTCTCTAGTCTCTTCCTCTACATGTATAGCAGGAAGCCGAGCAAAAGTCAGGAACAGAAAGGTCTGGGCAAAAGTCCTGTGTCAAAGCTGAGAGAGAGGAGCAGCTTTGGAGATGATATGATGTTTCATGTTCCTAATAAGGATTGTTTAGAGTTAGAATAAAACTTACTGTAGAGTTTCGATTTGTTTTTTTAACTTATTAGCCTTCAGTAGTGCCTAGGAGCTAAATAGTTTTTTGCTATTACCTATTTCAGATGCCTGATTAAAAATCTGTTATAATTCTTTGATCAAAGTTTATCCACGATTTTGCTTCCTTGAGGATTCTCTCCCCAAACTACGAGTAATATCTCAGTGTTAGACTACATGGTAGATCCAGAGGTTTACAGTCAATTAGATGAAACCTAGGGGAGGAGGGGAGTTTGGATTTCATTCTTATCTGTGTGTGCAGCAACTGGGTTAGGATGAGGACACACTCAAAAGATTGATTTTCTTTTCCTGTAAATACAATGGAGGGATGAGTCTTTTTAACTACAGAAAAACCACACCCTGCCATAACAGGATCCCCACCCTGTCTCTGCTCAATCCTTTTGATAAAAACCCCATGTTATGGGCAATGCAAATTAGTTTTAGATGAAGGAAGCAAACTGAAGAGGTAAGAATGGAGGGGTCTCTGACTTAGAACGCTGTCCAGTCTAGTTATCTAGGAAAATATCTAGGGACCACACCTTGTCTTACCCCAGCAGTTGCTAACAGCTCTGTTTCTCATCAATGTTCAGTCCAGCTGTGGGACTGGGACAGTTTCACTTTCCATATGAAATGGTCTTAGCTCTTCTCATGCACATGATTTTAACTGAAATGTGGTACTTACTGTATATTCTTTTCTCATTTACTTTGCAACATCAACTGTCATTAAAAAAAAAAAAGAGACTTATAGGAAATATTAGGGGAAAAGGCAAAAGTACAAGATTTTCCATCAGCAAGACACTGGGAAAGTAAGAGACACACAGACCAAAAAGGGAAAAAGAAATTACCAAGCAAACCCAGCTGACATGAGTTGACATTATTCTTCCTAAAATCAAAATGTCATGGTGGCAGCAAGGAGTGAGATGTATAGAGTGATATTTTAACTGGGCTGGTTTGTGGTAGACTCACAAGAGTTGCAGAGAGACAACCCCAGTGACAAGTAAATTTTAATCAAGATGCAGGTCTTTCTTTTTCCCTCTTTGTCCTAAAGACATATCGTTAACCCAAAAAGTGACTTTTGCTTTCTTTTTCTTATTCAAGCAGTAAGAGAAGCGGGACGGGAGAAATGAGCTAATCTATAAAGTAGGCCAAGTTCTTAAAATTTGGATTTTGGACAACATATTTGGGAGTGTTAATTGGGGGATAAACTGTTTGAGTTTTTTCCTGCAAGTCCTTTAAGATCCAACCCAGTGACTCCAATTAAGTTGTTCTGAAGAATTCCAGTGAGGAGTGGGATTGACTCATGCACATTATATTAATCCAAATAACAAAAAGGCCTATTTCTGTCTCCTCTCTTTCTACTATCCATTTTCTGATGATAGCTTGATTATAGCTCATATTTTGTTTGTTGCATTTTTGGCTGGGAGTTTCAAAATCCTTAGGCAAGTCTGATACCTCTTGCCACTGAAATGCAGGGTTAACTGGGAATTGTAACTATTTTTTACTAGCTTCAGAAATCTGGACTTTTATTTTTCCATCTGTTACTAATTTTTTTTAACAGATTTCAGTTTTTGAGGCGTGAAAAAGACAAACAGATTTTATTAGTTTTTTTCACCTGCAGAATCTGATTTAAAAACATCTTTCTGCACAGAATACAGTCAGCCTGTGACACTGGGGGGGGGATGGACACGACTCTTCCAGATCGTTGTGTAACACGTGATTGATTTAGTACATAATTCACATTTTAGTATGTAACATATTTTTCATTCCAAGCTGTAGGATTTTCTAATAATTTTGATGACAGCATTTGTCATCAAAAGAAATACATGCAGTACATGTATATATATGTATACATACATGTATATGCATGTAATTCTAGTGTGTGGGAGAGCATGGTGCTTTATGGAGATACTGGACTATATATGCTGTCTGAAGGTACTGATGTCTGTGTTGTAAAATCTGAAAAGTAAGTAAATTAACTATTATCACACCAAGGGAGAGTTGGTAGGTGAATAACTAAGTACTTCCTTGCATGCCAGCCTGTACAAGGGCATAGGGCTGATGTGATCTGAGACTGTGTAGGACCCTGCGGGTGGTGTGGCTTAATTCCTAAAGCATCTCAACCTCTCATTCGCTTTCCTTATTTCTATGTTGAGTAAGACAGTTTCAAGTTTGAATATTTTG
The DNA here is from genome assembly GCA_002844005.1 of Limosa lapponica baueri. Classification (NCBI taxonomy): domain Eukaryota; kingdom Metazoa; phylum Chordata; class Aves; order Charadriiformes; family Scolopacidae; genus Limosa; species Limosa lapponica. The sequence goes on from KZ505743.1 coordinate 906,040, forward strand.
TCTTCCTTTCAATTTTTAGAGGCGTTTAAGTAAGTCCCTTTTGAAGAAGTTCTGTGGCCTGGCTACAGGAATGATTCCTTAGAGGAAGGCAGCCAGTAAAATACCCTAGAAACAAAAGAAGAAAATGAGAAAAACAGCCCCTATGGGAATGATTTACAGGGAATCTCAGTAAGATTAGCAAAAGGAATAAAAGCCAAGTCTACAAAAGGAGGCAATGCAGAAATGAGATACTGATCTCTCTGCAAGAGACACTGTCCCAGAATTTGGGATCAGCTCAACTGAGCAGCAATAAACAAACAAAAACCAAAAAAGCTTACAATAGTTGGGATCATAAAAAACTTAAAATCATTATGAAAGCCATATTAATACAAAGCCAGCAGGAGGATTTTTTTTTTGTTGGTGGTTTGTTTGAGTTTTGATGTGGTTTTTTTTTTTTTAAATAAATACTGAAACTAAAATTTTTAGGGATAGTATATAACTTATGACAACATTTTAATTAGAAAATGTTTTTCAGTTCCAGGAATTTGTGGTCCAAGTGTGAGAGTAACAAATTGTTTCAGTCTAGGCTTTAGTATCTCCTGTGCGGAAGAGATCACAAGTTTTTCCAGATTTAAGGCATGGTATCTGTTTTGGTTTCCTGATTTGTTAAAACAACCTGACAATGGATTAGGACTAACAGAAAACTTGCTCTATGCCTCTTGGTGTAAACTGTGAACGTGAATGAATTTATATTAGCAAAATGCAGTCAAGCCATCCAAAGAAATATTTGGTGCAGCATCATGCTGGATATTTCTGAGCAACTTTATTCTTTTTCAGTTGTGGGCCCCCTGCACTGCACTCTCTTATACAGCAGAGATATGACAAATTCAGGCTTCGAAGATTTTGCTGAGTTTCACATCAATTATGTTCCAGATCAGATTTCTTTTCACATGAATAATCACTGCTCTCTGGTTATTGCTGGAGCCCACTCTTGAGTACTTCTAATGATTTGCCCAGTTCCTATTCATAGAATCACAGAATGGTTTGGGTTGGAGGCAACCTTAAAGATCCATCTAGTTCCAACCACCCTGCCATGGGCAGGGACACTTTCCACTAGAGTAGGTTGCTCAAAGCCCTATCCAGCCTGGTCTTGAACACCATAACCATGTAGTCAAACTCAGTTCAGTAAAAATAAATAAAAACAGATCCACAATTTACAGTCATCACATCTATTTTGTATTTTAAGAAACAGATTATACACAGATTGTTCAGTGCAGTGAAGCGCTATCCATGATGGAATAGTACTGAGGCAATTCCCACGCTGTAAGCCAGGATCTTTTAACTAGACTCAAGGGACTGTTATTCCCTGGCCTGCTTTTCTAGTTCAAGGACATGGTGGAAAGAAGTTCAGCCCGAGAAACCTGTGTAGCACCTTGCATTTCTTGGCAGCTTTGAAAGCCTCACCTTCAACGCCAAAACCTTCACTGACCTGGAGTCAGTCCTGACCTCTCATTTGAGATGATGTCTGCATTCTAGAGTGAGCTCACAGAGAGTTAGGACACAAGATGTAAAGGCACTGAAAAGCCAGCTTGTTCTGCATTGCTACTGGATGTATAGTGGGGGAGCTAAGAGCAGTCACCTGGGGAGGTAGGATGGATAAGCCACTGCTTCCTAGTCTCACCTCCAACCCACTGCACTCCAAGAGAGCTTGAGGAATAGTGTTGGGAAAACTTACTGCAGTGCAAAAACTCAATGTTTGCTACAGAAAAAGGCCTTTGGTCTGTAAGTCTTACTCCAAGCTAGCAAGCATTACATTCACTTCAGAAGTCTTTAAAAACCTTTTTTACGAAAGAGAAAAAAGATTTTGTGCTCTGAATAAGGGGGTGCAGAAAAGGGGCAAAGAAAAAAATAAGGAAATGCATTAAAGTTAATTAAATTTTTTTTGCTGCATGAAGCAGTTATGTAATATGCATCTAAAATATAACATCAGTATGAAATCAAAGCATGGATTTCTTTTATATTCCAAATGAAGCTCTTCTCTATGGTATCCAGTAGCTGGAATCACTAAATCACTGTGAATCCATGTTGGAAGTGGTTTTGAGGTTATTTTAAAAAAAGGGGAAAGAATAAAAATCAGTGAAATACAATGATTTGGAAAGAGCGATATACCTTTTGGGTATTCATGATCCAGTGGGACAAGTACCATTTCTACTGCTTTGATAAATGGTTTTTTTTGCTGTTTTGGAGTCAAAGGGAGAGCTGCTTTCCAGAGTGAATGGAGCTGGGTGAATCACATGGTCTATGGCAAGCGCTGGAGTGCTTAGCAAATGAAGTCATCCAGACAGGATTAAACAGAGTTATGTCTCCGTAGCAGAGCCTTGTTTATGGAAAATGAGTTTGGGCAATTGGCTTAGCCTAAGCACATACTGTTCTTTTTTACCTAGGCACATAGGCTTTCTTCAATAAAGTAGTCCTGTCCCAGGCAGCAAATGTTCCTGGTTTTAGTTCATAGAGGTGGAGCTTAGGGGAAGGAGGCTGACCTATCTGTTCCTCTGATTTCCCAGAGCTTTGGCAAGCTCCTCAATATATACAGCAGTCTGTGCTGCTTTTTTTTTCCTAATGAAATCCTACACTTTTTGAGGTCCCCGTGTCTTTTCCACATGAAGCCGCCAAGAAACACACGAAGCATGTATCAGCTGCAATTAGAAAATGGTGGTTTAAAATTATGTTGGTATTTTAAAGCATAAATATTCCTATTCATATGCATCTAAAATGCATAAATACACCAGCTGTGAGGTTTTTCCTTTACTTCAGCATATGAAAAGTTCTGGGAGATCAGGAAATTTAGATCACAAGAATGGTTTATTTTTATACCTATTTCCCATGTCATTTCCTTTTCCCATTCCAGTCCCTCTGAGAAGAACCAATCAACTTGAGACATTTTCCACATTCATTAGTATGTTCATTAAAAAAATGGCAGAATTGTTTCAAGACAGGTATTTTATGCCTAGTAAACTATGGTAATGTTGCCTGTCAGAGTGCAGCAAATAGAGGAAACACTAAAGATATAAAACCTGTGAATTCATAAAACTGTTAGATTTTGCATCTGCACCTCTATCAGAATGGAACAGATGCCATTACAAAACAGCAGGTTGCTAAATAAAATGTACTTTAAGAAAGCAGGTTAGTGGCCATAAATGGAAAGGTGAATGCCAACGCTGTTGGAGCTAGTTGCTGGAAAAGAACCTGATTAGCACTTTTCAATAGCAGAACAAACTGTTGTGACTTCAGCAAAACTCTTTAATACTATCAGGCGTGTAAGGAGTCACCAAAATGTCACCTGGGCTACATGCCACAATCAGAGCCGTAGCGCAGGCAAGGAGACAAGAGTGCCCTGTCTGGGTGCCATCCAGGGAGTCCTGGACCCACAAGGCATCTGCTGCTGGTACTGCCACGGGATCCCCTTCTCCCTGTCCCTCCTTCCCTCTCTCCTCCTGCCATTTAGAGATGCCACAACCACCCTGCCATGAGCACAACCAGTAACAGAGGCAGGTGATGGAAACGAGCACAGTACATGTTGGGGGTGATACTGATCCCTTCATATGTATGCTCTACTCACCCGATTTGGCTGGCTGGGGATATTGCTCTAGGCCCAGAATGCTCCTTAGATGTATGCTCAAGTTGGGGTGTGATACTTTGCTCCTTTGCTTCCCGGCCTCAGCAGAAAACACTAGGTCAGTAATAGTGTAGGATAGAGTTACTTTTGCTGTGTACATATGGTTGGTTCCCTGCTGTTCATCACTGTATTTCTATGGGCTATATTACAAACCATTTTTTTCATTATTATTATTTCTAATAAATCAGTGAAAAATACTAACTGGTACTTTTCCACTACACTTTTTCTTTTTTACTACTGAGGGTGCTGGCATTGGCTCAAACTGCCCAGCCAAAATTATGTATAATATCCAGAAGTCCTCAGATGGCATAAGACCAAAGTAGATGATTCTTACACCCACTCAATTTTTTACTACGGAGATATGAAGTCCAGTGCAGATTTTTCCTGTTCTGCAAAGATTTCTTAAATAATGCAAGGTGAACATTAGACACCAACCAATAGTATACATTGGAGCAACTCCAACAAAATTTTGTTTTAGGATTAGAAAAACCTGTGCAGCAGCAATATGTCATACTTCCTCACGCTACTCTCTGTATTCTTTTCTTCTTGCCATGCTGAGCAAGTTGTCACAGAGCTATCAGTTCTCGCTAGACTGACAGCAACCCTGCTCTGACCCATTTACCCCAAAAGGACTCTCCAGTCTCTCACAGTGGCAGTTGCCCAGCATAGACAGGTCTGACACTATTTTTTGGTGAAGCTCCAGCAATTTGATCTGTAATTCATAGCTGAATCTGTTTTTTCCTATTATTAGGGTTTTTAAGTTGCCAAGCTGAGCCAGCGTTTCAGACTTCGGGTTTATGGCTAAAGTCAAGTACAGTCAATTCTGTAAGGAATTATGAAAGGAACACTACCTGTTGGAGTGAGTCCAGAGGAGGGCCACAAAGAGGCTGGAGCACCTCCCCTGTGAAGATAGGCTGAGAGAGTTATGGTTGTTCAGCCTGGAGAAGAGAAGGCTCCGGGGAGACCTTATAGCAGCCTTCCAATACCTAAAGGGGGCCTACAGAAAAGATGGGGAGGGACTCTTTATCAGGAATTGTAGGGGTAGTGGTTGTAAACTGGAGGAGGGTAGATTTAGATTAGATATCAGGAAGAAATTCTTTACTGTGTGGGTGGTGAGGCACTGGAACAGGTTGCCGAGAGAAGTTGTGGATGCCCCATCCCTGGAAGTGTTCAAGGCCATGTTGGATGGGGCTTTGAGAAACCTGGTCTAGTGGAGGGTGTCCATGATCTCTAAGGTCCTTTCCAACTCTAACCATTCTATGATTCTATGATAATTCTTTAACTGGTCTCACCAAACCTCTGGTAAGGTTAGAGAGACTTTTTGGTACGATGTCTTTAGTTCCCAAATTCCTGTTTCTTCAAAACCCCACTCAGAAAATTCAGTGTGGTGTTATGTGAAATGTTTTCCCGAAAAATCATCAAGAAAGATTACAACTGCCTTCAATGACTGCTTGCAACACATTGTTCTTCTTAAAGAAAAAAAAAGGCCCCATTTTAAAGGAAAGGTCTTTGCATAGGACTGCTACACTGTAGGTTTAGACATAGATAAGGTAATTTTAAATGCAAAATTTAGTATGAGAAACATAATAGCTGTTAGAGTTCTTGATTGGCACAAAATGAATGGTGAGTTTCTGATCTTCATCACAAACAGCAGTGAATACAGACTCCACCTCTCTGTCTATTTGCCGAAGCATTTAGTATCCGTTCTCATGTTACCTAAATGGTTTCATTACACATAGAAGACAAATCCAAGTCAAGTATCTCAAGCATCTTTCAGAGTCTGTAAGCACAATATCTTATAATAGAAAGCATTTCAGTGTCAGAGTGCTGCAAAAATCTCGTGCTTAAGAATGTTATGTATGTGACAATTCACCTCAGAATTATGTTTAGCTTTTAAAAAAAAAACATTTTTCTGATTTTTATCAGTGTAATTTTTCAGTCTCCTATACTTAAAAATACAGGAAACAAGAATTAGACAATGGATAAAAGAGCTCATAATAACTAAAACAAAATTTCCTCCCATGAAGTCAGAGATCTGTAGTTTGCAGGAATATCAAAGTACTGCATATATTTTCTGTGCACTAAACTAAATATTTTAAAATACCATAGAGGCTTTTAAAAATAAATACCTTAGAGCACTATTCCTCCTAAAAATATTTTTAAGAAACACAATTGTGGTTTTGGTTTCTATATTGTTCCAAAGAAGAAAAGAAAATCTGATGAAGCAGAAGTCAGAAACAGAGCAAATGCTGTAGTGTTCCTGTAGAAAAGGAAACAAACAAAAAAAAAACCACTGTGGGGGAAAACGTACTGAGCTATCCAGGGCGAGATTGTAATGGCAGTGATAGAGAGAAGTGAAGAGAATCACATATGCCACATTAGGAAAGGGAAACCAGATTTAAAGCGAAGTTAATCCCACTCTGTAGAATAAAAAAGATAATCTAAACAGTCATTCTGTTGGCTTTACTGGTCCTTACCACACATCTATGGATTTCAATGGTTGATTAAGGGTTTGGGAGGTTTTTGCATTTTCATGGGTCTGCTGCTTTCTTGGGGACATAAATTCTCTCCTTGACATTATATTGTATGTGAAAGGTGGATGCTTGTAAAAAGAAATACCAAATGTCCTCCAGCCAGGCTTAGAGCTCTGCATTTCAGTGTTGTGGCTGGAGCTGGTTGTACAATACTCACTGCTCATTAGTAATATCTGTGCCTGTGCAACAAGGAGATGAAGTGATAGAGCCATAGCACCTTACGTGAAGATGTCTAATATTTGTGAATGTTTTCTAAATTGTTGAATAACAGCTGAGATTCTCTTCTGATGGCACAGATGCCTTTGGAGTGAAAAGGTCAGCAATAGATGTTACCCAGACCAGAATTTTATTAGTTCAGCAATAGCTGCAGCTAAATTTTGTAAGCCTTTTGTCTCATGAATCATGACTGCGTTTGATCCAGCTCCTACCAAAGTCAAGAAGAGTCTTTCCATTGACACGCAGGAGAAGCTGGATATAGACAGACCTACAAAGTCAGTAGTCTTTGGGCAAAACTAAGGAGCTTCAGCTGGAGAAAAGCAGCCCAAAAAGTCTGTAAATATTTCAGGATGGAATTTATATCCTTGTGCTGACACAGCAGACAGTTTCTTTTTATCTGGACATAAAGAGCATTTCAGCTGACCTCTGGATTTTAGCCAGTTAGAGTAGAGTTTTAGAATTCAAAAAATACTGCATTACAAGTTGCAGATGTATTCCATACTACCGTGGGTCAAAGGGAAATATTTAGTGGGAAAGTAAAACAACTTGAAAGAACTTGCCATGTGCCATATTGATGGACATTCACTAAATGGCTGCATATTCTCAAGGGTTAACTGCAACTTTAGATTTGAGCATTTTGGCACATCCATGGGTCAGCAGAACTCTAATGCAAACTTTCTCGGAATTATTGCATGACTGGACTTGTATAGTGTGAATGATTGATTCAGAGAGGCTGAGCTTCCTCCCTGTGCCATTAGAGAGCCATTTTCTGTGTTTGCTCAAGTTTCATGGAGAAATTAAATATGGGGAGTGAGGCTATTACTAGAACCAGTGGAGGGAGGTGGGAGAACCTTACAGATCTTAGCAGCTAGAAAATTGCATGGGATTCAAGTTCTCCAGCACAAGGACATGTTAGGAGTGGGTCAAGAACAAAGGTGTGAACAGATCTCTGAAATCCTCAAAGGGACCAGATGGGATTTAAGTAAATGAACACTGACCCATGTCTGGAAATAAACATGCTGTATGGGGGAACAGGAGTTCTTGCATGGTGGGGATGGCAGGAAATTCAGTTTCCCCATTACAAGATCTGGCATGTGTGGTGCATTGACTGATGTTAATAAAGCAGACTGTATTTTTATCATTGCCTGGTAACTGTGGCTCTGCTGGTGTCTTTGTGCATGCTAAGTCTGTACGTGTTAAAAGGACATTTTTCTCTGTCTTCACCTTCTGCTCCCTTCAGTGGACAAATGTGGCAGGTGGTTACTGCTTTTACCTCTGCTTCTGCGTGACCTCTCCTGAGAACAAACACTGTATGTGAAAGCTTTCCCCTGCAAATTTTTACAGCTTTACTAAAAATATTGTACACGCACACTTAAAAAGATGTCTTATCAGCATAAAATAATGTGGAAGCCCTTTTGGAGTAATTACTGTAGGAAAAACATATCCTTCCTCTCCTCACACAACATCAACACATACCATTATTACGTATGTGTTCCTGTCTCGAGTCCAACCACGTGTACTGCTACATATTGAAATGTCTGTACATTAGACAGTTACCTACTTTTGAGCAGCTTCAAAAATTGCAAGCAAATTTTTAAGCACATTCTGTGCTTCGTCCTTATGGCTCAGTTCCTGTTATCCATCAAGTCTGTTTTAAAATAGGACGCGTTGTTGGTACTGCAAAGTCAACAGTGCTGGAAAGTTGGCAGGTACGCTTGTTTAAACAACATTCCCAAGTAGTCTCCTGGCAGGTGTTTCCAGAGTACTTTGAGCACAATTCTTTGGATGGGATATCTGCCAAAGTACATAGCAACAGGGAAAAAAGTGTTTTCCTTTTACCGCAGTTGGGACAGTGCAGTGTTTGAGATGCTGCGCTGTGCATCCATTTCAGGAGCTTATTTTGGCACAGGGTCAGAGCCTATACAATGGTAAAATACACAGCATCTTCCTGCCTGTTTAATGCAAGTCAGTTCCAGAATACCAACTGGTAGGTTATCTTCCTGGCAACGGGCCAGCCTCTGACATACCTCTTGCACCGATCTAGTCTTTCAGCTATATAGAAACCCTTTACCTTGGAACTCCTTACCATAGACTGTCAGGCTGCAAGGGTTTGTGCAAGTTCAGAACAAATGTTCATTTCATAGCTGGCCAAAAGAACAAAATGGGAAGGGTGGGTGAGGCAGGAGAAGGATTTGAGAAGCCTTGTCTACCTGGCACTGATTTCTGTTACAGCTGAACCTAGCTTTGCTTAATTGAAACCTGTCCTTTAGATTTGAAAAACACACGGCTGGTTTTATAATCCTTCTGGCAGCCTGTCCACTTCTCAGTATGTGTTCTAGACCTAAAATTACCCTCTGTATTATCCATGCAGAAATAATCTCTTAGAAATGTATACTGTTAGATACATACAAATGCTCTCTGGCCTAAAATAGCAACAGGTATGTGGAACAGTAAACAGACATCAAAGGCTAAAGGAAACATTAACTGAGGGATATGCTGTTTTGAAATTTAAACTTTAATGCTATGCTGAAATAAGCCCTGTTCAAAGACATGGTCACAGCATGTTTGGTTGTTAAACAAGTACTTAGTAGTCTAATACCAGAGCTGCAGCTACAGGTGACCTGCGCTCATGCAGCCTTGGCACGGGTTATAGAGAATACTCTATGGCACAAAACAGGTTTCCAAAATAAGGGATTTAATCTCAAATCAAATTCTCTTGGTTATAAAGAAAAAGACCTGGGTCAAACCAAAGCACTTGCGCTTTCATGGGTGTGTAGACAGGCTAACGCAAAAGTTTCAGATGTTATCTATTCCAATTGCTTCAGAACCTTTGACTATTGAAGTGACCGTGTAAGCATTTGTACTGCCAGTTACTTCACTTGAGCTGTTACTGTGCATGTGGCACAACTCCATACTGCCTCCTTACTCATCCCCTCACTCACCCTTTTACTCACCTGCCCAACCTGCTATATAGTGAGCTACCAGTACCTTCACCTTTCTCATACGTAACTTCTGCAAGTTGGCATAGATGCAGAAACCTGTGGTACTTTTTAAGCTGACAATATCATGTGGTAAATAGTGTAGAAAGACAAGCAGTGTGGGTGATAACTTTTTCTGTTCCATTTTGTAAAAATCTCTATTCTCTATTGAAAATGTCTGGCAGAGAATTTTCAGGTTGACCTAGTAAGCTGCCATCAAATCCAGCTGGCTTGGCTACAAAATGTGTGGACTGGCAAGGACTATCCCTTGTCCTTTGTAACCTTCCTGTTTCACTGAACCTGTTCTGTTTCCCACCCAAAATTCTCTTTGGCCTGAGCTAGAGGCAGGCTCTTCTCTAGGGGCTAGGCTTCTCTAGGGAGTTGTGACTCTGCCTGTCTTCAAAACAAACTTTAAAGCTCTCCTGTTGTGAATATTTTATAGGTGACTTTCCATTACTTTTCTTTGCCTTTTATGTGTAAGCAGAAGGGTGAGCTTGGTTTTATTACTGTACGTTATACAGGTTAGAGAGCGTAGGCATATGCATATGGACAGGGATGCTGTGGGACTAGGCACTGTGCAAACCCGACACAAACACAGGCAGCCCGGCATCAGGTGCCTCTTTGTCCAAGTGTAAGGGGTGGATGAGCGGGAGAGCATGAGGACACAACTGAACACTACAGGGTGGTGTGATAGGTCTGGACAGCCCTGCTCTTATTACACCGTGCCACTATGAGCACTGCAGCAAACAAATGTTTTCAGCAGACTTTAGAAGAAAAACTGAAAGTCCAAAAAAATGTGTAAATCATCACATCAGGGGAGCCCAGCCCAGATAAGATACTTAAATACTATTATTTTGGGAGAGAGTCTACAGTACGTTTTTTCTAATAAATCCTTAATAAATTCTTTTCTATTACTTTGTGTAATAGCTGGTTTAAAGAATGAAACAAAGGAACATGAAACAAAGAAAATGTGCAGTGGATCCAGGAGAATCAATTCCTAGTTTTGGTGTTTGACTTACAAAACCACTTCTCAGTGGTACGCGTAGATACTTGAGTATTACTCGGGCATTATAGCCACATTAGCTAAGCATCCTTTTCTCTTGCTTTGTAGACATAACCTAGTTATCAATTCACTCTAATGCTGGCTCTGTCCCCAGGGAAGAACGTAACCCAAGAAAATAAATGGATGCTTTAAGTGTGGGTGAAGCAAAATTGGAGTGAATATCTCCAGAAATGTTTATAGAATTTACCAGTCTCTGTTGCTCAGATTAACAATAGAGTGAAGAATTCTAGTACTGGTGTTGCTCATAAAAAAAGCTATATTTTGAGTCTTATTGGAATCCTAAGCATTTCCAGGTGTTGTGCACGGTTTACAATAGCAAGGATGGAAGTTTTCCCAGCCTCCTTTTCCTTTTTGTTTTGACTTTTTCTACACTTTTGAAGGCCACTAGACTGACAAGCCTAGAGAATATTAATTTTTCTTGCTACAGATCATATCCGTTTCTGATGTGTGGGTTTTTCCAATCTGACCTATGATCATATCGCTTGTTTGACTTAATTTCTTTATGTTGGAGCTGTCTGCCTTCTCCAGATTATGGAGTAAGACCATAACAATTTTCCATTAAAAAAAAAAACCTTATTCCATTCAATTTGCATAAACCCAACATGGACATCAATGTGAACAGAATCATTTTCAGGGATGACAGTGTTTTCTAGTCATTACCAAAGCAGGCCAGATAAAGGCTAGTGATCTAAAAACCTCAGAATTACTTTATTAATCCTGTAAATGTCTGGATTCCTCAACCAGGGTGGACTTGCTGCATTTGACTAGTGGTCAGGCTGATGGATATTCCTGTTCAAGGGAATAAGGAATGTTTAATTCCCTAATAATTTGGACGAGTCACATATTTTAAAACAACTTGCCTTTCAGTTCTGGAGTTTCCTGAAAACTGTTACTTTTGAAGAAGATTTTTTTAGCTAGTAAGTGCTCCTGTTGGGGATGGTGTGTTATTGGTGTAGTTTTCTTAAGGAAAATCTCACAGATTTGCATCACTCAGACAGGGCCTTGGAGATGGAGCTTCAGAAACTGCAACAGAAATTTTAGAAGGCGGCATTTCAGAGGTTTCCCAAACCTTAGGGGACACTGACTGCCATTCTTACAGATGTTTTTTGAAAGAGGAATGTTCCTGAATATTTTACTTCCCTTACAGTTCTGCATGTAACTTTACTCCAATGCTGGCCTAGCTTTCTCTAGAGTGGGCAAAGGTCTTGCAACCAAAATGGAATTTCTGTGAGCATGGTTACAACATGCTTCCTCCCAAGAACCTGACAAGGAAAACAGGGAACAATGTGCTGAGCAATCAGTGGGGGGATTTTTTGGCCAAGCATGCTAACGCCTGTCATTCTCTTTGAACAGTCACTTCTGAAATTTGTGGAAACTTGTCAGTAGTACTGCCAAATTACCAACAAGGATCCAGTATTAAACGGACTGCAAAGAAATCACCACGTCTTTTCCTCTGTTGATTGCAAGGTGCATAATAATAATTCAGTGGACATTTTCCTGTAGAAAATAGAAATCACTAAAAGCTTTAGAACAAAATGTTTCCTAAGCCTAGCTGAATGGTCACCAGGTTGCTGAGGTGGAGCCAGCTTTCAGATCCCTGTTTGTTTGGAGCTGTGTCTAAGCACGGCTTCTGAATCAGCTTACCAGCACACCTCTGCAGTACAGATCCTCTGTCTAGTATCTCTCATCAGCATGTGCTGCTGTAGCATTCAGCTGCCAGAGAACCAAGTAACAGTTCTGACACATCCCATTTCCTTTACTTCTCTCACTAACTGAAATACATCCAAAGCTCTACCCTTTGGGTTTTGTGACCAATTAATATAGGGCATAGAGAATATCAGCTGGCTGAGTAGTCTGTCTGTTCCATTGCAAGGAACACAGGCTTGGAAATCCCAGCCCATACAAGACAGAAATAGGGAATAACAAAATTTAAACATAGGAAGGACAAGAAAGAAGTAATGTATTAGAACTGCCTATTGGAAGGCAACTCACTTTCTAGCAAGACATGAGGACAAGGCTAGGAAGGCAAGAGATTCCTGATTCTCTGGAAGGGTGCTGTGGCCAGGACTCTCAGGAAAGGTTTCTTAGTGAAGACACTAAGAGAAGATCATGTATGTAATGTAGATTGTTCTCTTATGGGCTGTTGTCTCATGAGCTTGGTCAATAAGGCATCTCATTTTAACAAATGTTACAGTTGTGTTCTGTTCTGTGACACCACATAGTTCTAACTATTCCAGCCTTGTTTTAAAAATAACTGCAGGACTGAAGAACTTGTTTTCCAAGTTGAAATCTGAAATTATCTTCAGATTTCTGTATAGAAGCAAGAATTGCTAGGCTTGAAATGACCATTCCCTCGTAACATCTTAAATATCAGAGACAGCCAAATGATTGTCCACATTTTCTTTGAGAAGAAATGTAATGATTATATGGCAATGATGGTTCGACATTTCCTTTTGTTTTGTAAAACCTGTTACTAGTTCAGTGTTAATTCTCAGCTTCTAACTTGCTGAACAAAGGTACTGAATATATATTTCCAATATATCCTTCCCCTTTACATTTTTTTTCCAGGAATACTGTAGCAAATAAATTCACTAATAGCATTCTTAGAAACTAAGAATTTTAAATGCATATTAGAGTTCATCTGCAGAAAATAGTTTTTGACTTATGAAAGCTAATTTTTAGACAAGATAATCTCAAGTGATCATGTTGCAGCAGCTTAAATGATTCCATCTCAGCTCAAAATTATTGCCATGCAACCGATTCATTATAACAGACCATCACACTGATTTTAAACCAGTGCTGAGCAGAGTCAAATGAGTTACTGCAAATAACCACTAGTTGCTATTCTGCCACAGAACAGGAAAAATATTCTGTGGTCAATGTATCCAAACCATACTAACCCACAGTCTTTGAATTTTAAGTACTGAATATTCTTACCGCACTGTCTGCAAATGATGCAGTCACTGAACTTTGAAAAACATATGCATTGGAGGAAAATTGGAAGGGGCTTACAGATTTTTTTCCCAAAACATTTATTTCATTGAAGTATGTGATTTGTTGCAAATTATTCACCAGTTCCACTAATGAGAGAGAGAGAGAGAGAAAGAGAAGAAAAGGAAAGTTGTAGAGCAGCGTCAAAATAGAAAATGGAAGTAGCATTAAATGTCTTAGGCTACACTGTAAGGAAGAGATTTGTGCACACAGGCTTCAACTGGTGCAACAAACCATGTAAGATGGAATTCATATCTTGTCACTTCAGTCATCTGGAAAGTAGATGTTTAATTTAGTAGCAGCCTCAGTTCACTCTACAGCCAGTGGCAAGTAGGCGCCTCCTCAGAAAAGTCATCCACTTCAGATGGGATGAAAACTCCTCCACACTGATTAGAGAGGAAGCCTTAGTAACCAGCTCAATAGCTCAGACAACTATCTTTCAGTAGGTTAATGGTAAGTGAGATTAATCCTACTTATGGGAGGGCCTAGCTTCCAGGCGGAGCCAAAATTACGGGTCAGAGTTTGTCATGTGCAGTAAACGCATTTACATTACGCAGACAGTTCTTCATCACAAGGGCTGGTGAGGGCCAAACGCATTTGTGACATGGTTGTCCTGTCCCTGGAGTGGTTCTTGCTCTGTGAAGCACAGCAGCCCTGGGCTGGGCAGCACTGGGAAAGAGAGGCTCAAGGAACAATGGGCTCGTAGCTGAGCCGCGCACAAATGAGGAAAGGAAACCATTTATCATCTCTAGGCCATAATGGAGAGCCACTTCCTATTAATTAGAGAAACATAGAAATTGAAAAAAGAAAACAAGAAACTTATGTAATATGATCTCAGAGCTGGCTGATTTGCTAATGTAAAACACAGGGTGGAAAAAAAAGGCTGATAATGTGGAACAGTAGGGCATGACTGCTGACCTCATAGAAAAAACATGCGGAAAATACTATTCAAAACACTGACAAAATTACTTCATGTGAAAGGCAGATTTCTTCTCTTCCAGTGGGCAGAATGTTCCAAAGGAACCTGCGTGCGTCTGCCTGCGTGCTCTTTCCATTAGCAGGCATGCAGACAGCTTGGGTGTCGCAGGGCCAAATGGGCAGCGCTTGGTTCATATAATGTGAGTGTCTTTGTCCTAGATTACGAACCTGTTAGATTACATCTAAGATATTTTTCCTCCTTCAGCTCTGGCTGCAAGGCTAGGAGCATTTCCTGTGTTTTTGAGGGCTTGGGGGGCAAAAGAGAGTTCTTTATCAGATGCAGTCACTCACCTCTCCAGGCCCAAATGGTAAGAGGAGCAGAATTAGTAGCAGATATATAGCTAGTCCCTCTTTTTTAAAACTGGAGTCTTCAGCATGGGCAAATGACCCAGGGACACTCCCTGTTGTAACTGCATGCACTTTTTATTATTTTCGTAGTAGTTATGAATGACTGAAGAAATAGACGTTAGTTCAGGAAGAAAAAAGCACTCATGATCCTGAAAAAAAAATGATAATTTACGAGATAAAACTCCCTTTCTGTTTCATGTACTTCAAAGAAGGTTTAAGAGTGGTTGCTTTAGGAAGAGTTAGTACATTGCACTAAAATAGGAGATGTTCAGTATTTTGCATGGAAGGTGGTGTTCAATATCTTTAGTAGCTCCTAAATGTTTAGGAGGAATTTCTCCATGTGTTTATGAATTCTGGCTCCCGCTATTATGTACTCAAGCACTACACTCTTTTGCTACTATTTGGGAGTAAAATGAGTTTGACAGGCTGATCGGAGGCTTGAGAAACAAAACTGTTCACCTCTGTTTCTCATGCTGTTTTTCCTGCCCTTACAAAATCTTTTAAGAAGCACTGAATGAGATCCCACCTATGCTGAGAAATGAACAGCTAATAGAAAGAGACCCCAGATGTCCCTTTGGAGGTGAACATGGTCTCCTCTTCTCAACAGACATCTCTCCACCACTTGACTGGAGGTAAATCTGCCACATCAGCACTAATCAAGTGACTGCAGTCTCTGTCACCTCCTTCCTTCCTAGCAAACCTATGCTTCCTATCTGTGTATTTTTGGAAACATCAGAGAAAAGATAAAAGTGAAGTTTTAACCCTTGCCCAAAACAAAAAAAAGCTGTGGAGTCCTTTTACTCTGGGTACTAGGTGCTTGTTTGAGCATTGCTGTATTATTATGTCTTTAGTTGCCAGCTTCTCTGACAGCTGGTGTTATGACACAGAGGCACCTTCTAATTCTTTGACAATCACAATGGCTAAATGAATTATTTTATTGCTCATAACTGTTATGTGCACCATCTTGCCTTGGTGGTGTTATCATCTGGTTTAAATTAGTAAGCTTCGTCTGAAAGCAACTAGGAGTGCCCAGTTTTAGGCAACAGTATTTTTGTTAGGTCAGGTACCAAGCTGACTCAGATGTAGCTTGCATTGTCTTTTGGTTCTTTTAAAGAGCTGTGCAGATGCCATGGCAACTGACCCAGGCTAAGAGAGGCAGGCTGGGTGTTGCTAACTGAGGCTTTGAGCCTTTTTAGTGCAGTTCACTGGAGAATAACCTGACCCCCATATATGTGGCACTCAATCAGGCTTTTAAAGTATTTTTTTCATTAAGAAAATGTTTTTGTATAATTTCTGGCCTGGGGCAAAACAGCCTTGACGTTTGCAAAGGCTCTAGAGATTATTAATATTTGACTAATCCCTATCACTTCAGCAAACCAAGCATGGGAATGTGGCGTAAGGGACACAGAATGTATCAGGAGTTTGTCTTTTTCTGTTATTCATATAGGAAACATACAGAGCATAATAAAACTTTATTCTGAGTCATTGCATTTACCAAGAATAGATCTAAGAGCTGCAATACTCCACAACAGAGATCAGCAAGAAAGACAGGAAAGCCAAAGATGGCACGCAGGTATTTTTTCATGCTATGTGGTCTAGAGCTAGGAGCAATGTTGTAAAAGAGATCTGTAAGAGGCAACACCTCCCTGCTTCTGTTTAAATCTAAATTGAGCTGGAAACCGTTGTCTCATAAAGAGCTGAGATGCCATCAGTAAAACTTTCTCTCTTGGAGGTGCAGCGTGTCCTGGATTCTAGAGTATTTTTACTAAGCAGGTTTTAATCTCTGTTTGGGGGGAAGAAAATGATATCCTGATGCAACTCTTTCAGATAGGTTGCTGCCTCCTGACATAGTGCTGGGCAAAATACCATATTGCCTAGATAAGGAGTGTTTTGTAATGTAAATTGTGCCCCACATTTTCTCCTAAGAATATTTTCTTCACCCTCTCTCTCTTTCACTTTTAAAACAGCTGAAAATATGTCATGTACCTTAATATAGGGCTGAAATCTTAATCCCAGTTTTATGAGGTCTATGAAACTGATATGGATTGTGCAATGTGGGAATTAATCCCAGGTGACCGCTAGGCAAGCCTGGTGTCTCTAGTTATCAAGTGCTAGTCTCCTACAAGTATGCGTGTGATCTGTGTTTTCCAGTGTGTACAGTGTATTCTGTGTTACAATTTAATGAGATAAAGACAAGTGGAATGTGCACACTTAATCAGTTCAAATGATAGTATTTCCTAACTCACATCACCCAGAAAAGCTCACAGCTGTTCACGCTCATTCCAGTGAATAATAGCTTTCAAAGAAAAATGAGCCATAAAAAATAGTAGAAATCAAAATGTAATTAGAGGCAACTGATAATCTCTCTGTCTAATTACAGCACTGCAATTGTCCTTACTTCAGAGAGAGAACTGCTAGGAGAATTTTGCCCAGGGAAAAAAATGAAAAAAAATGTAATTTTTTGTCCATTTCCCTCTTGTGAGTTTTCTTCCTTTATCCTAAAGACTGTCACGTTTATGTCCTTTCAATTCATCATCTGGGAACATGTTGGCTGTGGTATGGAAGTGACCAAGAGAAACTAAGGGTTTCTGAAGTCTTATGGAAGAATTAGGAAAAGTTTTAAGAGCGCATGCTCTGCATTGCTGTGGAAACTAGTGATTTGTCATTTTCAAGGGAAATACTTTAGAAAGTACTTGAAACTAGTTTTATGGAGCGGACTGTATTACTTCATCTGTTTTGAACTCAGTGGATTATACGTGTTTCTCCATATTAGATATACCCTCTCTCTTTGCTCCTCACCCTTCATATCCCCTTTCCAGGATAGGTTTCTCTAGTGACTGTTTTTGCCCTTTGTTAGATTGTCCATATTCTGAACAAAGTTCTTCATCTCTTTTTTCCCTTCATCTTCTCCACTGTTATCTTGTCTTTCCTATAATAAACTGTTTAATCCTGTGGGTTTTCTAGAAGAGACTGTTTGTGGGTATATTCTAGTCGTCTTCTGCAGGGTTTGTCCTTCCATCTCAGGTGTCTTTTTGCTCACCAGATCCCTTCCACTGCTTCATTTGACTGTGAGGGTGGGATTCACTAATCTAAACATAGGTGTCCAGAGATATTTCAGTGTCTTAGGGCCCTAAGGCCTTCAGTTTTGTGTCTTGAAATTTCTCACAGGGCCTGTGTCTCATGAGGATGTCTTAAATACTCTAGGACATCTAAACTGAACTTGTTGACTGTGTTTAGGTAACTGAATTGTTTCCTTTTAGTCCAGCTTCCTCTTCTCTAGCAAAACAACTTATTCTGTGACAAATCCACAGCCTTCGGACACAAGGCAGCCTGTCAAATGGCTCCTCTCTGGCATACAAATTTGCTGGAAAGCTCCAGCCGTTATTCCCCTTGAAAATATTTTGCACATTACCAACTTCCAATACTTAAGAGTTATAGAAAGATAAGTAAGTCACTGTGCCACATCAAGGTTTATCTCTTGATAAACCAAGTTTACCACCAGGATATTGAAAAAAGACAGGCAAATTATCACCCATACTCAAATCCATATCATGGTTTACCTCGCCGTACTTTTTCGTAGGAGGGCTGACAGAAGGAAATGCATTCAGGATTTTATCCCACTTGTAGCACTAAATCCTTATTTCTCAGTTTGTGATTTTCACCTCTAATCTCTGATAACCCTGTTTCTTTTTATTTTTCCCACATGAGTTCCAATGAAAATTCAGCCCAGTCAGGAGTTTTGGGTGTGAGTCTGAAAGACCAAACAAGAGTACTGCCAGGTCAGATTCTGATACCTTTTTTATTGTTGTAGACCCTAACTACAAAGTCCGTAATTCTAAAGTAACTATGAAGTTCAGCACTACTTCACATAAATGGGGCTTTGAAAATGGTGGCAACAGACTAATTCTGCACCCGCTAATATCTTGAGAAACCCCAATGTGTGACTCATCCACAAATTTGGCCCCCCTTTTTTTTTCTTCTCAGGATAAATAGTTGACCTTAAATGCCAGATTTTGCAACAAATTACAGAAAAAGCGATGTTTCCTAAGAAATTAATCCAATGTGACCATAGAATGTGCCTTGTCAGTTTGGACTCTGACACCCTGGGATTTTCTTATATGTGCAAGTATTACTGGAAGGAGTCAAACGAAGTGACCCTTGGGAGCCCTTTCTTATGGGAAAAAAAAAAGCCAGGCAACACCATTTTTCTGAGAGGGTTGAATGATTCTTCTTAAAGATGTTCTTAAGTGAGGTGGGAAAGCGTCTGTCTGAAAATCAATTTTTATGCCAAATTTGTATCTCCTCCTCAATATCTTTGTAAAGGCAGGCTGGGAAATCTGTGGGGAGTTATTACCAGCAGTAGTTTTGCCTAATTTCCCCTCCAAAAAATCCATCAATTTTAGCCTAGTTTCCTGTCTTCAGACACAGCCAACATTTTGAGATATAAGTTAAGATAATTAACATGGCTGTGCACTTAGCCAGGTGTATAATGTTGTTCTTGTCCTTGTGTGTATGACAGGATTCCCTCTTGATCTCTCCAACCATTAGCTTATGCCCTGAAGACCGACTATGAAGAGAAACAACATTTTTAGGTCACAGGCTGATCTTGTGGGGCAGTATCACAAGATGGTAGAAAACAAACACTTGGCTGTGAAGACAAGCAGTCAGGCTTCCTTCTAGGCTTCTTTTTTTTTTTTCCTTTGTTGTGCGACTGTGAAGGATTAATCAGTGTTTTTTCAAGCATTGTCAAGGCCTACAATACACATTTGTACTAGAGAGTCTGGGTGCTTGGCTCTTGACTTGTGTTAACACAGGGCAAGCATGAGAAAGTAGAATTTTTTTTAACATAACAGCCTACTGTTTACAGAGCAAGAAGTGTTTAAGCCAAAAAGCCAAAAAAAAAAAAAAAAAAAAAGATTTGAATGAAAACAGAATTACCAAGACTTCTGGGGAGCTGAAGTGATTCTGCCTCTGTCCCCTGCCATGCTGCAGGCCACTGGCCTTACTTGGCAGCTGAGCAGCCACTCACCATCACTGAGCATCTCCCCACTTTGCCAGGTGGCCAGCAGTCAGTCAGCCCTGTCTGAGGAATGGCTGAACTGCATCTCTTTGCAGGGTTTGATAAGTGAGACATTTTGCAAAAGAACCCAGAATCATCAGGGGAAGCATTTATAAAGCAACTGGAATCACTTCTCTGTAGTACTTTCCCAGACTTTTCCTGCCTTACAGTTCTAGATCACTTTTCCCTCTCCTTCATCTTCGTTTTCTCAGGTACTTGGGTAGCCACCCTAAATTCTATGTTCAAAAAATTTTTTTCTGATTTGCAGGGTTTTTATCCCTGCACATAGTACACGGCCAGAAATCAGTCTCCACTGAAGGAGAAAGACTCCCCCTTAATTGCCTTTTAATCCTATGGCTTTAAAGCACAGAGGAGATGTGAAGAACCAGGTTCAAAACTCTTAAAAGAATAAAGAATGCAACTTTGCTAGGGAAAAAGCATCCTAAATAGCTCAGTTCTAAATACAGTTATTAAGAATCAACATTATTTTTTTATCCAATCTAACATCAGAGTTAGGCAATACCATTTAGCAGGAACTTCTGTGTGACTGATTGTTGAGCCAAAATATTTTCAATGACGGGTCACAAAATGGCTTTGCAGTATTTCTACACAGCTGGAGAAATAATAATACAAGCAAAAGGGCAGCAGCTGTGAGATTTCAAAGTCTTACCAGGAAAGGAATTTTGGAAATGTAAGACACATTTCAAAGTCTCCATCATCTGTCCAATCCCCCCATCTCTCTCTCTTTGTTGCCTATATATGTCTTAAACACCAAGTAAAAGAAATTACTGATATGGTATAATTCTGGTTTCCAATTTATATTATCTGATATTTGCAAAAAAAATATATCCGTAAGTGAAATTAGAGCTCTTTGTCTTAGGGGTTGGATGTCTCAGCTTTAAGTGTTAAATTGTTCTTTAAGAACCCATAAAGTATGAATACCCATTTGAATCCAGTAATTCCAGGCTGTGTTGTGAAACAAAGACAGAAAGGAAACCTCCAAAAACCTCCAAAACTGGAAATGCACAGCAGTCATTGACTAACTTTCAGCCCACCAAACAACTGAACACACAATTTGCCTTTTTCGGCATCTTCCTAAATCTCACAGACAATACTGTGAGACTTCCAATCTAGAGCATTTTTCCTCACACAGAAGGGACACTATTTTAAGTTTGCAAATCTTTAGCTGAAGGAAAAGAAGAGTTTCTGTAGTGCTCTTGAACACGTGTTACGTGTATTTCACATACATGCTCTCAGCAATAGTGTAACGCAGAGAAATACTGACCAGCATATATTTTGTTCTTCCTAAACTTGTTTTTATTTCTTTTTTTCATTATGAAGCAGCTTTGCATCATGGGTGCTCAATTTACCATCTTCTGTAGGTACAATCTCTGTGGCCACCTGTAATAATAAACTCCCCTTGACCTTAATGGCAGCAAGAATATGTGTTAAGCAGAATCAGAGAATATCACGCAAGCACTCAGAAATACTGAGCAGATGGCAGTCTCAGATTTACAATCTGAGAATCCACCAGTTTCATCAATAGCATATAAATAGCTAAATGCATCTAGCGGTGATTTTGTCATACCTAAGTACAAGGCTGCAGCAATGAAGGATGTATTCTGGAAGGACTTGGCAGCCCCATGCAGGGACAGATTCTTGGAGCTCAGTTCCTTTAGGCTATTTCAGTCACAGACTGTCCAAGATTCCTATTGTTTTCATGGGCACCAAAACAAGTTTTGTTTTATTCAGTTTGGAAAGCATCTATCTGGTTCCTGCACAGGTCCTGGGGCTTTCAAAAACCTGGTTACTTATTTGAGACATTCAGCCCCTCTGACAGGCAAGCTTGTACTGCAGTTTTTTGCATGCATATTCATACAGGACAGAATCGTGGGGAAAAAAATTCTCTTAGCTGGCGCAGCCCGTTAAAAACCTACCAACAACACAGGGTAGGCATCGCTATGCCAAAGAATCGGGGGTCTTCTGATGTATTTTGTGTCATGAGGCGTTATACAGAAGGTCTCCACTAGGAGGCTCTGCCAATTAATCCTCATTAGCCCAGCTCTTGCAGCTGAGCTCCTACCATGAGACCAGTGTTGGCACCTTTTGCTAATTGTTCAGAGTACATAGAATTTGCTAGGGTGTTAGCTGAAAACCTAGAAGTGAATTCGGCCTTAATATAAGTTACCTCACAGTTACTGCGAAGTGTGCCCACCCAAGCTTACCTTGTCTTCTTTGTCTTCCTGTACACCCACTGTCAAGCAGTACAACTACCATCACTTATGCCATGCCAAAATACCTACTAGGAACTATCTAGATGAAGAACAGTCAGCTCAGGCTGAATCCAGGCAAGATCGAAGTGTGCCTGGTTGAACAGGGAAACACTTTGAAGAGCTGGCCAAAACATTGTCAACACCCTTCCTCAAAGATATATAACCCTTATTTATCAAATTTATGGCTGACTCCTCACTAGACTTGGATGATCAAATTTGCAGAAATTCCCAGAAATGCTTTCTCTCCCCGTCAGCTCACTAGGAAACTGTCATTTCCTTGTAGATGGGCATCTCACTCCAGTGATTCACGCAGTTGTCACCTCCAGCCTGAACTCCTGTAATGGGAGTGGAATACAAAACCTGTGCATGGATCCAGAAGGTGACTGCTGACTTTTTCCATAGTGTAAGGTGCTTTTAGCACAGTATGTCTGAACTCAAGTTCCTCAGCAGGCTTCCACTTTCTCTCAGTACTGGTTTACAGCCTTGGCCAGAATTTTCAAAGCAACATAAGAAATGTCAGGGACAGCTGCATACCTCTGATGAGCTTTAGATCAGGAGGTTCAGGAAAAAACATGTGAGAACTACTCACAATATGAATATGGTTTTGTTTTGCTGTGTCGGCACCTCTTGCCAAGGTAATCCTGCTGTGGAATGCTCTGCAGACCATCTTCAGAAATATTGCAGTTGTGATTGGGTGGGGGAAGGGAGAGCTTATTACCATATACGACACAATTCAACAGCTGTTTTTATTCCATAATCCCTTCCTACTTTCTTCCAGTTTTCTCCCACAAAAAAAAAAAACCCTTAATGAATGCTGATCCCAAAAAGCACACGCAAAGAATCCCATCCAGGCAACCAAGGACTTTACTGTTACTTTTGATGTCCTGTGGAAGGTACTCAGATAGTACCCTGCTCTGTTTAGGATTTAAGTCTTAATAGCTCATTTTTTCACTTCAGGCTTTTTCCAGCTTTGGTTACTTTTATTTCAAGAGAGGCCATAAAGGTTTCCAAGTACTCTGAGTTTTAAAACAATTTGAATTCTGGAGTTCATTGAGTGAGACCTCCTGAGGGCAAAAGTCAGTTCATGTGGTTTAGTCACTTGGCTATCTGTGGAATACAATTTGTTTCAAAATGCTTAAATACTGAGATGTTCCCGCTGCTTCAAACTCAATTTGAAGTTGTTAAGATATTGTGTTTCTCATGTGATGACAAAAATGTTGGAATTAGTCAAGTAAAGGCAAATGTTTCATTTAGAATGAAAACACAGGAGGGTGGAAGGAGGTAGTATTTAGAGCTTGCTTCTAAAACAGTGTAACAGTTTAAAATTTAGGGTTATTTTGACAAGTGACTAAATCCAAGGGAGTACAGGTCAAACCACTATAGAGAGGGTCGTTTTCATATGATAGTGAAGAATGTGACTAAAAGTAAACTAAACTGAAAGCAATACTACATCAAAATGCACATTTTTCTTTGGAAGAGCAGGACAGTAAGGGTTGATGCAGAAGGCTTAGATGGAAGTGAGGATATGCAGACAGTTACTGCACTGAGGCCATGACTTCAAAATGCATGCTAGAGTATGTAAATTGCATAGCAAAAATGCCTTTCATCTCCAAAGTATAACTCACCCTTGAGACAGTATTCTTATCACAAGCACAATTCACAGGCAAACTGACTTGCCTCCATCCTTTTTCATTTTAGAGTATCTTGTAGATCTATGAGACCCATGGCCAGAAGTTTTACCTGGCTGTATGGACCAGGCTCAGATTTTGGAGATGCGCTTGAGCCTAAGTTGTGGAACACCAGCTGGGAAACAGGGAGCTGCTTTAAATTAAATCGAGCAATAGACCTGACTGGAATTCATATACGACAAAGCCAGCTGTAAATTTGTGGCTAACACAGATTTCTATGGAGAAGAGGATTAAAAGCTCATTCACACCAATCAAGGGTTGTTGCCTTGGTGGTTCATATAGCAAGAGAGCAGTTGTGTTTCTGCAAAGCTCTCCCCCAGTTTCCCTTTCCATCACCATTCTGGCTGCATTCGTTTCTTGCTAAGGGACATACATTGGCAGAACAAAGCCTTGCTATGCTTTGGGGCAACCTCACAGCCTAAACTGAACAGGTGATGAATTTAATTAGTTCACAAAGTAGAAGAAGTAAAGGCTGGTAGAAAATATGTATTTGTGTATGACTGTCAATGTTTTGGGAGTAGGGCCTGCCTTTTGGTTCTGTGCATTCAGTGAGCTAGGCCGGATGATCTTTTGAGGTCCCTTCCAACCTGGGCTATTCTGTGATTCTACAATTAAATGAATGGTTTGTTCTATCTCATCTATATTACAACGGCATGAAAAAGAGAAATAATAATTCCAAACTGCTGCTGTTGTAGAAAATCTGGGTAAGTAGGCAGGCAGGCACATCCAGCACAGACGTTACTTGTGGGATCCATTCATGGAGAGAGCCATTTTCCCATACACAGGGATTATTGCTAGGGAGAGTGAGCAGCCCAGAGAGTTTAGCAAGGCATTTAGTATGAGGTTAATTAATAAAATTCACACAAATACTTCAGCATAAATTTGTACATCCCTGCCAGACTGAAGTTGTTTGTCCAAAGTCAGACCCCATGATGCTGAAGCCATGGCTCTTCCTTCCTGCTATACATGTAGGAATTTCTGCAAGAAATCCGAATTTATACAAGGAAAAAGAGCCTGGTACAATTGGCAGAGAAGATCAGAGAGAAGGAAAGATTAGTCCAAAACAAGAAAGCTAAAGAATCTCACTTTCCTAGTACCCTTGGATTTAGAGAAGCGTCTGCCCTGAGCCCACAAGCAGTGAAAAGAAGCAGCTGGACCTAGACAGAAAGAGTTGCTGCCCACACTTCTCGTACTATTCTCGTACTCTTTCAGAGATTCCTGTAATTTATGGTCAGAAAGGACTACAGGTTAATTTAATCTGACCCACATTTTTTTACTCTGACTTACTCCAGTAATTTGTGTTTAGTTGCAACATGTCTTCTCAATCTGAAGACATCAAGAAATGCAGAATTCACCACTTCCTGCACCAGTTTGTCCAATGATCAGTCATCTGATCTTTTGGAAAGAAAGTATCTCATTGCGAAGGCCTCCCCTGCAAGCTTCTGGTTATTGGTTATGTGTGATTTTTTCTGGTATTTACTCCAGATAAGGGTAATTAATGGAGACATCTTACTCTTATTGTAGGTAGCCCTCTCCTACTTGTGAAGGTGACTTCCCACCTGAATTAATCTGTAATAGCACAAGCCAAAAGTAGAACTAACAGTGTCCATGGAGACACCGCATTGGTTTAATTCATATAATTCATTTTAGTCTTGTATTTTGCTTAGCACAGAAGACTCTCCCCCATCACCTTCCTTCTGTAGAAACCTTGGGCATTGCTAAAACACAGCTATTGTATGACCATAGGCATGTTATTCTGTCCCTTCCTGTTCATCCAGCCTTGTAAGACTATAACCCTTTCAGATGATAGCTATGCTTTCATTGTACTTACATTTATTTTTGTACAATAGCTAGCACCAATGTCCTGATCTCATTTGTATGTCTTTGTAACAGTGAACACTAATAATTGATGAGAAAGCTCTGACGAAAATAAGGAAATGCCATTGTTCTTCAGTCTCTGCGGGTGGGAATACATGGCAGTTCCAATGCTTTGTAAGCTCTTCAAATTTAACCACTGGCCATACTTTTAATTTACATAGGATCACTTTTATTGGATGTGGAAAACATCAACATGAAAAATAACTTAAGAGAACAAGCTAATGTGGCAATTGTTTTCAGTAACCTATGTCATTCTTTCCATCTCCAGCTGTTCTGATTAATCTTTTGAACCCTGCCAAAAAGCTGCTGTGTTCTTTATAGCAGGTTAGTAATAACAGTCACCATAGTTATTGCCAATGCTTCTAAAACCCAAAAAGTTAATGAAAAAATAAATTGCATGTTTTCTTTAATGAGAAAGTTGAATTATTTTGAAAATTATATTCCTTTTTTTTTTCAAATCTGGAGAAGATTCCTCAGGGCAGTCTGAAATTGAACTTCGGTGTTTTTCTAGTTATTCCTCCATTTGATCATTTTAGGGGCAAAATGGGATGTGCAGGGGGGAGAGGAATGGCAGTAAAAACAGAAAGATAAACAATGGAGAAAATTCTAAATATTTTTAAAATATTATAATGGAAGATGCTTAGGGAATGAAATGCCTTTCAAAGCATACAAAATATGTATTTATTTAAATTTTCTAAAAAGTTTTCACCAAATCTCAGTCCTTTCTAATGTCATGGATAGGGGGAACTCCTGGGGAATATGGGACTAAGCTGGTTGATCCAACAAATCCTCTTAGGGAAATCATAAAGAATGTTTCTTCTGCAACTTCCTCAGATCTGGGAAACCTGCTGTATTTGCTGCTTCCCTGTCTTCCTTCCTTTGTGGAACAGCAACACAGAGGAGTTATTTCTCAGGGGTGTCACAACAAATGAATACATGGATCCAGTGTCTGTAGCTCACACTGAAAGAATACAACATTCCTGTTCAGCTGAGCAATATGAATTTCTTGGGCTCCCAGCGTAAGAGTTCTTGTTACTGGGTAAGACTTCAGTAGTTTAGGGTCACTGACATTAGAAATTATAAAATCACCCAGAGTAAATAACAGTAAAATAGTTACAGTCCCTGAGAAAAGGTTTAGTATTTTGCTTTAGTATTAAAAGGAGCACCTTGTTAGTTGAGCTGAAGGAGCACTAACCCTTTCCAGAAAGATTCACACTGAAACCTGATTGTCCAATGTAGATTGACATTAGCAAAGATAAATTAACCCACAGATCTCTCTCTTAAGACACTGATTTAAACTATTTGGTTCTGATTACAATTCAAGAACCTCTGAGAAAGGCATGGTATGTTCAAGGAAGAAGGTTGCACACCTTTGAATTTGACTACCAGTATTTTATTCTTTGACACAGCTCGGAGGGAGAGCCAGTAACCTGTGGAATTAACTGTGCTAACCAAATTGCAAAAGCACTTGAACTAGAGCACTAACCTAATTACAAATATCAGTCATTTTTAAACAATGCATCTGTGCATTGTGTTATACGTGTACAGCACTCTTCTCCTCCAAAGAAAGGCCAGATGGCACTGTTGCAAAAATTCTTGCTAACTCTGCTGATCTGCCTGTGTAAAGTGGTAGGCCTTGAAGAACTGCTTATTGTCACTGGTGAGCCATTTCTTTCTAGTTCTCACCAGTAAAAATTGCTTTCCTGGCTTTAATCTTTCTGTGAAACCATTGTAGGTAAGTCTGCTGCCACAGCAATCAAACAAAATATTGTACAGTGCCAAGACATCATGCTACGAATGAATTCTCAGCACATAACTCTCCAAGAACATCTTTCCACACAGTTAAAAAGAGGTGGGACTTTTTCTCTCGTTTCCCTTGGCAGTCTTTACAACAACTCTCTCCCTAATTAAAACAATTCCATTGCAGATTGTTTTGCCTGAACTTACTTTACTGAAAGAAATGGTACATACTAAGAGTTTTAAAGCACATTTGGAACGTACCGTACAGGAAAGAAAAGACATATGATGTAAAAGACAGGACAAGGTGTGGTTTGTGAAAGAGAAAATGAGCTAAATATCAGCATGTTCCCAAATATCCAGCAGCTCAGAAAACTTTAAAATCTGCTTCTTTTTTTTTTCTTTCAATTTTAAGGTAGGGAAAAAAATTTCCATTAATTATATGCATACCCATACTGAAGTATTGACATCAGCTTAAACAGTCTTTTTGTGGTAGAAGATGTAGAGACACTAATACTAACTAACCTAGGAAAGGCCACGTATAACTGAAGGACAAGCTCCACAGACTGGAAGGGGCTCATCTCTCCCTCTGCCACGTGGTGCTGGGGATTGTTCTGCAGAGGATGCCCAGAGGGGTGTTCTGATGGCTCTGGAAGGGGTGCACAGGGATGTGCTGTTGCTTCTCTTCAGGGAAAAATTCACCATCATGGTTTCTTGCAGAATTCAATTCTTCCCTTAATTAAGGACTACTTCGTCCAGATAGTAAATATATTAGTCCCTTAAATGCCAAAGAGAGTCTTCATGTACTGTGATAAATATTTACATCACTTGTGCATGTACTGTAATGAAGCTGTTATCTGGATAAAAGCCTGAAGCATTTCAATACGTCACAGTGCTGGGGAACTTCTAATAGAAAGGCTGATATGTGGAAAGAGTTAAAAACATGACCTTGGTAACAAAGGACTTCACTTTATCCAGGTACTTCTCTGCCCACTTCACAATTGCTGGAAAGCATCCCACATAGTTATGTGTCTGGTGTATTGTGAGGCTGACCCCTTCAAAAATGCTCCCTGTCCCTTTCATAAATATGAAAGAATTCCAAGTGTCTTATTTTCCAGCAACATGGATACTTAGTAGTTTGTGCCTTGCAGGACCTTTTTTGTGTGTGTTCAAATCTTAAATCACTTCCCTATACCCATGTGGTAAGAGCAGTAACAGAAGTGAGAAGTGACCATAATTAACCACATTAATTTGTTCCTTTTTCCTTCCTTACACAGCCTAACCTACACGTATAGTAGCTTTATGTGACAGGTGCTGCTGCAACTGCACATTTTCCCAGGGCTCTGTTCTGATCTCTAAAGTCTGATGGAGTCTTTTTGCTCTTGCTGCTTCTCTAAGCACTTTAAAACCAGCTGTCATTATTGGGCCCCTGAAATGAAATTCAGATATATGAAGATTTCCTTCATCCAACACAATGAAATTTCATGCAGACTCTGAACAGAAACCGCTGGTGTGTTTCAGAGGCTGACAACAGCCCTGGAGCACCATGCAGCATTGTGGAGGAGTGCTAGGTTAGTAATTGGAGGTCACTCAGGCTGCTTAACAGTGACCACAGCCACCCCCTGCTACTGATAGTGTTTCTTTCTACAGGGCTGGAGAAGCGAGTGTTTATACAAATAATCTTTATCACACTTTTACCAGGAAATTGCTTAACATGTATCTGAAGCTGAGCATGTTCAAGTTGAGCTCATTCCATTTCAAGCCAACTGCTGTTTCTGTGCTGCTCAGTGAGCACAACCCATTCAATTTTAATTTTGTTACAAACAGACAAACAAAGATAACTAATAACATACGCTTTAGAAAGACTCTTTTTCCTAGAGCAAGATGTTTTCCAAAACTCTCTCCAACATAGAGCCAAGAGCAAAAACTGTCCTAAGAACTGCTGTGAGAGCTTGGGGAGTGCTGTGCTCTGCATACGTTGCTGTCCCCTCCTTCGGACAGTGTTCTGAGCCATTCAGCACACTGTTAGCTCTCATCTGCTTGGGTCAGACTTTGGCTTTATGCAACGGCAAAAACACAAAAATTGTTGCCGTGGAATGGCTTGGCGGTCAATTCTCATCTGTTGTCCTGTCTCAGTGCTAAAACTGTTAGAGGAAACAACCCACCACCCCAGAAGCAACTTTCAGAATGTATGAGGTCAAACGAAACAGGGACTTTTTTTGGACATGTTTGTTGAGTTAATACTAGTTAGGGAAGGCCATGTGTCTAGTAAAATAAAATGTGATCACAAAATGGAGATGTCTACAGACCTAAGGTGTGTGACTGGCAACAAAGTGTTAGGCATGTAGGGAAAGTTCCTGAAAATTCCAGTTGGCATTTATCTTACCTATATGACTTAAAACCCTTTTTTAAAAATCAGCGTCAAGAAAGCAAGACTCTACTGACTTCAATGGGACAAAGATCTGGCTTAAAATTTTCTACATCTAGTTTCAAAAATATCTAGAAATGGAGCTAAACCAGAACTACAACCCCAGACCTCAAAGCCTTGAGGAAGTTTTGGTTGAAAGAAAAGCTTTGCAGCTGGGCTTTGATCTGAACGGAGCAAGCCCAAACCTAGGATGAGATCTCCTGTGAATGCTGAAGAAAATTGGGTTTGGAACCAGATTCAGACTTTAGAGTTTGGGGCCCATATCCTAAAATGGTGTATATGAAGGCTAGAAATAGCTGCAGGGTGTGAAAGGAGACAGAAAGCCCCCCACCAGCTGCGTACTCTGAGCAGCATAGCTGCCTGTGTACAATATATCAACAGGGCAGGGGTAAGCCCACAAGGAAGTCTCTGTGGTAAACTGGTTTGCAAAAGCTGAGAAGTGGTGTGCATCCTTTGTAGCACAATAGCAGAAGGTTGTTCTGTGGCTGCTGCAAAACAACCTCTTAATTCCTGTCTAGGGCTGCAAATGCAGCCTGTGCAAAATGTGCGTTAGGCTTTGAAACCAAAGTTCACACTGGTTCCTGCCTATCGCATGTTAACTTATACACTCTATCAGCACCTGCCAGTTCTCAGTTGTCACCACTGCTTTCACACCTGGAAGCTCACGTTGCCGGTCTACGATTGGCACCGAGTTGCAAGTACTAAGTGGTGAAGTTAACATGCCCCAGCTGAATCACATTTGATACTGCAGATGTCGTCTTAAGAGTCATCAACATGAACACTGCAAAGAGAATGCCGTTTGCACCTGAAAGGCCATGTAGAAGAAAACATACTAGAGTTTTGAAGTAAATATATCATTTATGGTGCTTTCCACTTGGGAACTAAAATATGCTTTTTATACCCTAATATATGTGTCTCATCCACACTGTGGGGTAATAATTATTACTTCCATGTCACATGAGAAAACATGTCCACAGAGGTATGAGTTATCCCTCACCTAGTCCCTTCATGTGCCACACAAAAGTCAACACCAGAAAAGATATATACTCCATGTTTAAAAAATCTGCTCAGTGCTGTAAGAGAAGTGACTTTTTTTTTCTAGGTCATAATGATCACTCATGAGAAAATAAACTTACCCGTGCTTCCCAGAGGTCTCTTTCTCCACCATGTATTCCAGCTGAGGATCTTTGAGCACTTCACAGGGAGCAGTGTGTCTGTTAGTCTATAAGAATCATTTGGTTTCCTCAGATTCTTAGAAAGCTCGTATGGCTCCCTGGAGAACGGTGCAGGCTGTTGACATGCATGGTGCAACTGTGAAAATTTGTAGCTTGAGTGGTTTACTTCAATGCAAAAAAAATATTTTTTTTGCAAAAAAGAACAGGAGAAAGAAAAGACTCAGGTCCTTGTAGTGGTTACCTCCAGCCCTTGTCTCCAGTGGAAGATTACGAGTTACACTTACGGCTACTTGACTGCAGTTCAGTCAGGTGAAGGTCTACGTGTCTATGTAGAACAGGCAATGGTACCTTAGTACCTTCATCACCTCCATGACCTGCCTGTCTTCCAGTTGCCAGTGAAGCCCCTTCAAAGGTATGGCTTCCTTTGCCATGAGTTGGGTGAACAGTAAGCAGAAAACAGGAAGGCAAAGGAGCTGGCTTCATGCTCCAGCTGTATCATGCAATATGACTGCAGCTGGCCCCATTTGTCATGCCACGTGGAAGGAGCTGTGGGAGGTTCTGCGTGACTGAACACTTTTGGAGCCTGTGTACTAAATGATTGGGCTGACAGCCATGTCTGGTGTATATGGGGAAGGAAAGGAACAATACTTGAGCTGTCTGTGTAAATTTGTTCTTTGCCAGATTCTTATTGTTCTCACCAACACCCAAGAGGATGAACATCAAAACTAATCAATAAGCAGCAGCTCGATATCCAAGTTCTTAAAGAGTCCAAGACAGCACTTACTCAATGTTCTTGGTGTAGAAAGGCAGTGATGAAAAGCCTCTTGTCAATGATTATATGTCCATGGCACCAGCAAACTTTAATCACAGTATTAAAGGCAATTCAGTGCTAAAAATCATGTTTACCTTTTAAATTCTTTTGCCCACTGCAGCTAAGTACGGAAAGAAATTCAACAACGACCTGGTCAGTGTTTTAGATTGCTTTTTTTTTCCCCCGAATCTTTATTGGTTTTAAGAAACTTTGCATGAAATACCATGTAAAAGCTTCCACAAGAGCCATGGAGGATGATCCATACAGCACAGGAAGGGACACCTACCCCAGCATTCCTTCGAGGGCACAGCAACCCAAAGCAAGCCAGGCAGTGGGCTGAGCGGGCTGAGCAGGAGGTGGCAGCTGGCAGGGACCCAGAGAGGCTAGAAATAGTAGCGGGGAGACTGAGAGAGAGGACTCAGGAACTGGAAGGAGCAGGTGAGAGAATGATCTGATGGCAGTGGGGAAGGCAGGACAGAAGGGAGGTGCGCTGAGACTGAAACACCCTGCTACAGCTCTGGGTTACAGTAAAAGTCTGCTGGTGTTTTTAGCTTCCAGTTTAGTTACATGGAAGATAGGTCTTCACTGCAGTCAGCACAGACTCTGGTAACCTGGATTTGCGTGTGTAAATTAGCCTTTTCCCCTCTGGGTCTCCCAGGGAGAGTGAGTCCAGCAAGTCTGGGAGTGTGTCTCATTGCAGCATTCATCTGAGCTGATGATACAGTCCCTGGGAAGGGTGGAAGAGCTCACAGCCAGGACAAACTGTGGGACAGCACCAGAAGATGTTCATCGCTCTCATGAGTCAACTTACGTCCTTGCCGCAAATTAAGTACATTTTTGCAGTGAAAATAGGATCTGTGCTCCCCGACATGCCACTAAGTTTCATGAGCAGATAAGAGAGGAGTGGAAACAGGTTCTGTGCAGGAGGCCAAGCTCATTCTGCAATGCCAACCCCAGTTGGCTACACCCTGCCAGCACCACGTACATGTATATGATTGCACTGGTAGCAGTGCAATGGACCAGTGGACCACCGGACCTCAGTGCTCTGGCTTTTAGCAGAGGTGTACATATCAGCTTATTGGCACATTTGGGAGTAACTAGAAGAAATTGTTGAGGGTGGTAACGGAATGGAGGCACCAGCCTGGGCTATGACTCTTCATTGTGGTTAACAGGGCAAATAAAAGAGCTGCAAAGTATATTATGCCACTCCCATTTCACAGTGCCCTTTATTCTGGGCTCTGACTAAAATACACTATGAGACCCAGAAATTTTACACTGATAAATTAACTGAGTTAATTAACTGAGTTGCTAGTTGTGAAACTAATAGTCAGGAATTTCTTCTGAATTAAATGTTAATGTGCACACACAAACACACAAGCAGATGCCCTTTTGAAGGAGCAGCTTGTTAAGGCTAACAGTACTATAGTTTGAAATAGCAGTAAATGCAAAGATTTAAAAAAAAAAAAGGGACTGATTTTAAAAATAGTAGTCAGTAATTGACACCCAGAGGAAAAGTCAATGGGGATAGATTAAAACACTCAGAACAAATAAACTGAAATGAAAGATGGAAAGAGATATTAGACAACGGGAGAAATACAAGAAAGGAACCCAATGAAAGGAGGCACAAAAAAGGCAACAAAATGAAGAAAAGAAAGACATGCCAATTTAGAACAGCATGCCCTTTAAAGGAAAAACACTGAAATCATACAAGAGTAATGTCATGCAGACAGCTGTAAAAGACTTGTCGTATGTGATAGAGATTACTAAAGTTGTTTTTCAATCTTTTCTTATTTTTGAATCACAGTAAAAAATCATCAAAGAAAGGTAGAGTTGAAAACCAGGCTAATATTTCTGGCAAGCAAATATACGCATCAAATAGCAAGTACTATAGAAGCTCTTCAGAAAATTCAGTCTGATTTCAACAGGATCTCCTCACTCACTAATGAGCTCCACTATGCTTTTCTGTACGACTTTCCACCCCATTGCCTGGCTGTCCTGTTTATCTCACCATAAACCCTACAAACTCTTCAGTTTCTAAGCAGTTTTTACATTAGATGGGCAGTGGTCCCTCAGGACCAGAAGGCTCTAACTGCTGCATGATTCAGAGCTCAAACTGTGGTAACACTGGAGATATGCCCTTATCTATACTTCAAAGCATGTGAAGAGACAACAAATATTCACTCCCACTCTCATCCCTCCTCAGTCTCAAATGCACCTCAATTTGTAGTAGGCAGGAGAATTAGCAAATCACTTTCTTCAGCCATAGGTCACCAGAGACACAAGAATGTTCTTACAGACAGGGCAAAGTTGTATGAGAAATGTTATGCACCTCTGTGTAGAAGGGAAGACCAACTTTAAACCAGCAATGCTTATTTGTTCACTCACTGCAGTCAATATCTGGATGTAGAACCTGGGGAAATGACACTCCACAAACGCCAAATTGACAGAAAATGCATAGTGTTATTTCTCCATAGACAGTGGAGTCAGTCATGTATCTTTTCTGAACTGCAAAGCACCTAATTCTCAGTTACATTAAGGACTATTTATAACACTTTAATATTGTAAAAGGGTAATAAAGTGAGTGTAAATTGCACTAAAGCACTAATAGGCCCTATATTGTTATAGGGATGCAGAGAGCCTGGCTTATCACTGAGGCTGTGGGTTAACAACTTCTCCCTGATCCATGCAGAAGTCCTTAATGCCCCCAAGGCTTGTCCCCATCTACCAGATGGAGTTGGTATCCTCCACACCTATTGAGAGTTTCAGGTGAGCACTAATTTTCATTCTAATTTTCATTGCCCAGTATTAGACAGCTCCAGCCAAGAACTGCAACTATTAATGGTAGTTTGGATAGTCTTGCCTGAGTTGTGAAGGGAAGTGCCTACCCAACATTCAGGGCTGGTAGGACTGCCCAGAGAGCATCTTCCAACTGGGGAGATGTGATGTCAGCTGGAAGATGTGGGAAAATGTGTGTGCACAGCCTAAGAATGGGGCTCGCAGGCTAGTTTGGTTATGGTCTCAGTTACAACAAAAGCAAAATAGCAAAAATGAATTATTTTAGCTGAGTTATTTGCAAGCCACAGTTAGCCCATTTGTTCCAGGGTCAGCTCTGTTGGAACAATATCCAATTCCCAAGGCATTCTGGGTCCTCCTGTACAGCAGTATGGCTTCTGACCTCTAAAGTACAGTAGCCACCTCCTGTGACCACAGATCATAAAGTTGCCTTGCAGATAAAAATTATGGGAGCATGCGTTTCCTTCCTGAGAACAGCTGTGCTATCACAAATAAATTTATTTAAAGATCCTGGTCAAATGAGTCAGTTTAACATCATCGGTGTACTCCATTCCTGAATAACACAGACATGATCTTCTCTTCGGTGGGGTGGGAGGATACTTTCCTCGGTTTTGGGGCTTTGCGGTTGAAGTATTGGGATTCTTTCAGATTAGATTTAGGGATATACTCTATCATAGATTGACAACTCCCTTTTGTTCCAGTGGGAAAAATGAAACAGAAGAGTCTCTATGTTATGCTACTTAGGTTCTTTGATAGCTTTAGATATTTTCTGAGGTTTGGCATCCAATGTTCAAATTCTTTCTAATGAAGAGCCTAAAATAACAAGCTTTGATGATAATAAATGGTACAAATTATGTGGTAATGGAGACAAGTTCCATGGGTAACCATATTTTCGAGCAACTTAAATCTCCCAAGTATATCTGTAACAATTTGGTCTCGTGTCTTTTAAAAATGCCACTTCATCTAGACTTAGTTTTACTAGTTCTTTGTACATATAAAAGAGTTAAGACAAAAGATAGAACATGCTTATAGAAATGTGCAAGGTTTTCCCCCAGCTCGGATACCCACTGTGAGAAGTACAAGAAACTGAATAGAACAGTATAAAATTCTCCAAATATCTTTTGCTTTTGGAAAATCCGGATGGAATTCTTCATGTAAAAGGTTGTGTGGTGAGATTAATGGTGCTTCCTGCTTCTGGTAGGGCCAGAAGCACTGTGGGAACAATATATCTTCTGACACTAACGTACTTCTGCTTTCATTACTGGGGGTATTTATATATACACAGTAAACACAGAACAAGCCAATTCAGTGAAGCTTAAAAATGGTTGATGTGCATTATAGCTAAAAGTCAGAGATAACGTGAACAGCAGTGCCCTGAGTGTCTAGTGCTAATTTGAATAATATTTTTAAACTTTATTTTGCTAAGTGTCATTCAGGAGATTTGTACAGAAATCATTACGAAGATAAATCTTGAAGATAACATTATTCTTGTTGCCTCTGATGTATGCAGGAGTTGATAACAAGCTGATTGCCTCCTTCTGATGGATGACTACACACAACAGATGTTTTAATTTGATTACATCTGTGAGATAAGCCTAATGCTGTGTTGAGTCCAAAAACTTTTTATGAGTCTTTCAAAACATTTTGCAACGAATGTAACCTTTTGTAAATGTCCTTGCTTGAGGCTGCATGTGTTCTCATAATGGTATAAATTATTAGTAACAAGTCAAAAAAAGCAATTATGCAAAAAAAGAAAACTGCATTTAATGGTAGCTGTAATTCTGTGCTCTATGATAACCTAAATTAAGAGAGAAATATGATGCAAGCAGTGATACAAGGCACAATAGTTTAGCACTACTCCAAAGAGGACTGTATGTTCTTCAGCGAATGATGCACAAGATGGGCAGAATGTTTATCAAGAATGCTGAAAGGCCAGTACTCCATGCCAAGCACTCTCAATTTGAAAATTAGCAGGCAAATGTCAGCTTTGTGAACAGAGCACTGCAGGGTATGGAAGATCTGGGTTGCAAAGAATTCATGGTTACAGAATTTTACTTTGATTTGAACTGAAATGCCAAAAATTCCCCGAAAATAAATCTCCTTCTTCACTGCAGTGAAATCAAAGTGTTGTAGGTTGCTCACATTTTGTTTTTATATGTAACATAGAGAGAACAAAAAAATTGCAAAACTAATTGGCTGCTTCAAAACAAAACCTGATCTGTATCATACCAAAACCATCGAAGTGGAACATGTCAACTTTTCAAAGCAGATTTCCTATTTTACTTTTGAAAGAAATGATGACAAAACTTATTGAGAGTCATCAATATTTTTATTTTGGTCAAACTACTTATTTCAGTTATGTCATTAGTAGTTTTGTCAAGACAATATCAGCATACTATGTACCCAACTGCCTTGTTTCATTCAAACAAAAATCATGGGCAGTAATTCCAATGACTGCCAGTCAGCAAAGCATCTTGTAGCTTACATTATGTCATGTATACAATTCAAAGAACATTTTCTTTAGGATTGATGTCATCTAACATCAGATACCTAAAAAGTAGGTGTCTGGGATAACTATGCTCTCTGTCATCAGCTCATGGGTCTAGAAGTTGTTTTTTTTTAAATATCTGGACTCCTCTCCATCCTTTGATGACTGAGGGAATGTAGGTGACCTGATAGCTTGCTGCCACCATAATGGCAGTTCTGTACATCCAGCTTTTGTCTTCCATCCCTTGAACCTGATCTGGGACAAACCCACTATAATCAAACAAATGAGACGCTTCCTTTAGATGGCAAGAAAGGTACTAGGCTGTGTAAGCCATCTCCTGGAACTTCACTTCAAGGTTAACTTTTAGATAACTAAGGTAAGGTGAGATGTCTTTACCCTGAGCCACATATGTCAGCTTTATATAGGCATGAGCATTACGTTGTGTTAGTGCAGCTGTATGGGCCTTATTTAATTCTGAGTCAGTGGAACTGGGAAGCAGCTTCTTGTGGGATTCTTAAACAAAGCAATACTGGAGCTAATAAACTAATCAAAATAATGGCTTTACTGGGCACATCAGCAGTGCTTGGCTGCGGGTAGAGTGATTTCAGGTTAAATGTGTATATTGCATACAGTGAAATGAAAAGTTTTAGTAATGCAAGTTTTGTGGAAGCTTGAAAGTGTTCTTCGTATGAGAATAATCCTGTAGCTTGCATGGGATTTTGACAGATACACGATACTGCAAGCTGAGAAATGGATGGAATACTAAAGAGAGATGATTCATACTCAGTAGTTTGTATGGACTGTTTTAAAAAGCTGTACCTAAACCCACAGCAAGGAGCGCTTTGCTTGTATTCACTAGGATGCCCTGAGATACAAGAGGTACGAGCTTGTTTTTGTTTTGGGTATCTCTTTTTAAGGCTCAGAAAGAAAACACAACATTCAGTGCTTCAACGTTTTGCCTTTCTGGGTAGTGAACTGAAATTAGCTGACCCTTCCTTACCCTGTCAGGCTGGAGTTAATTATTTACAGCTTTAACCTGCGGTTCTTCCAAGTGGGCTCTTTCTTACCTCAGTCAGGCTGAGGTTAAATATTCACAGTTTCAATCTAGAAGTAAGTAATAAACTGCCATCTGCAAATAGGGAACTGGGAACTATGAACAAGGAAATGGAAAGAAATGACCAGCCGAGTCTTGTTTTATGTATTTTGGTTGTCCAGGAAATCCTGATTAAGCTGCATTTGGGCCCTAACAGGGAAGCTTATAGTACTCAAAAAGGCAGGACGTGAGCTTTTGTTAATAAGCCTGTCTGGGACAAATCTGTGAGACAAACTGGGGTTTACTTCAACTTCCATGTTGACTTTTGGTGACAAAGTTACTCCTCCATTGAGGATATCCAGGTAAGATATATTCCTTCCACCCAAAAACTTTCTAGTAGCACCTACCGCTCTCATGGGCTCTTTGAACAGCCGAAGTGCAGCTGTAGCACAATCCTTACTGCATAATGTGTCTATAGAAATAAAAACAATGCTTATATGGAAATATCAGACTTCTGAAATCCACTGGTAGTAGTCTCCTCACTGGGTAACGGGCACCATATCACCTCATGTGAGAGAGAGGGGCTGTGATGCCAGGCTGCAGTCAAGGGGGTAAGACTACTGGGGACCTGAGTACAGCCCCCCCCAACACCTCCATTTCCTGCAAGCCCCTCTCCTACTGCCAGACCCCGAAAGAGAGAGACTGGTGAGAAGGTGCCCATGTGACAGAAAAACCACGGCACTCATGCAAGGGAGAGATGCAAGTGAGGCAGAGGCCTTCTTACCAAGTCAAGCCTGGATTGTGACAGGTTTGAATAGAAACATTAAATCTGCATTTGATGGCTTTTAGGCTTCTTTTAATATTGGAAGTTAGTCACCAAAAACTAACAGGAGAGTTCAGTAGACACAGCCAACTTTCTAAGCAAACAGCAACTCTTTGGCACCTGCAGGTTGACAGCCACGAAGAGAGAGAACTACATATAGCATACACTGATGGGGGCTGAGAAATGCTTTCGTTTAAGTGGATTACTGAAAACACAGCCAGCTCCTAGCACAGAGCTGGTGCACAGCAACTGATAAGAACACTCCAGCCTGTGCTCAAAGGGGAGTCCAACGTTCTTCTTACCTCTGGAAGGTGGCGACTGTGTTTGAGTGAATCTTGACTGTATTTAAAGGGGGGGAGGAGAGGGGAAGGAGGGGGAAGAGGAAAACGCTCTTGGAGAGGTTTATGAGAATTTGCACCATAAACTGGAACTGCGCTGTGAAAATATGCATTTAGGGAGTTTTTAAAACTAAATTTACATAAAATCACATTTAGATTTTTTTATGTCTGTTATAGGCCAATTAAATGCATTATGCAAACATTTCCAAATTCATACAGCGTAGACCTGGGACATTCAGTGCATGACTACATATATTCCTCCTTAGGGCTTAGCCCTTTTTCTGAAGTACCCAGATCTGTACCTCTAACTAGTGCTGTAACTGAGACAAAAGCGAATCACCAAAATGTGAAGACACCCTCAAATTAGCCCCATGTGCATCCATTTACCTTTCAATCAATGCCCAGCCATTTAACTCCGAGAGGAAGGAAGACTCTGTGAACCAAAAATGAGGCTCAAAACAACTGTTTGCTATGCAATGGCTGGATATATATGGGCAGAAAGCTCAGGCCTTATTCAGGTTGAGAATCTAATGGTTCTTACAGTCTCTGTCTGGGCCACACAAAGGTGGCATCACCAGCGTGGTCCTAATCCCTGAATCCTATGTGTAATTTCTCCCTTCTGAAGAAGGCAAAATCTCTCATAAAAAGCTAACATTGCTTTTGAAGGGGAATGGAGATGGACTTCATCTGTGTCACGCAGCATTTGGGAGCAAGTGGTGTGCATCCAGCCCATTTGGGAGCAAACGCAAAAAAGGAGGTAGGTGACAAGTTGTCACAGCTTCAACATCTGCAAGCTGAGTGCCCAGCTAGTCTGTGTGAACGTTTCCTGTTATTACCCTGCCTTCAACCTCCCCTGCTTTAGTTCACCTGGGGGTTACATCTGTCTTTCTGATACCAGTTCTGCACATGGGGGAAACGGACTGCAGCAGCATCGACAAGATGAGGGATACGGATGCAAGGAGGAGCTCTGGGAAGCCCCCACTCCCCAGATGACAAGACTGGGCCCTTGTCAACTCTTGGGGAGAAGGACTCGTTCGAGTTGCCCGTTTCCCGTCGACCTTGAGCCCCCTCGCAAGCCACGCCGCCGCTCCTGGCCCCGGCAGCACGGGCGGGTGGCTGTGCCCGGTCCCCGCCTCGGGAGGGAGGCAGGCGCAGGGATCCGGGCTGCACGTCGGGGCTGGCCCCGGCGCGCTTGTGGTGGGAGAGCCAGACCTGAGAGGGGCTGGCCTCTGGCAGATGATTGACACCAAACTGGGTGAGGTTTCGTGGTTTTTTTTTTTTTTAAAAAAAAAAAGAAAGAAAGAAAAAGGACGAGCGTAGGGGAGGGGGGCGACTGTGGGAAGGGGGAGAAGGAACTACTGTAAGAGTAAGAAAGTCCTGCCCAGCTGTTTGCAAAGTTTAAGATTTCCTGTTTCCCCTGCAGCGCCGAAGTGAAGTTTTCAGTGAGTCACCCGCGGTCCCGAGCAGCGGAGCCCCGCCACCCGCCCGCCCCGCCGCCGCGGCCTCCCCCGCCGCCCGGCCGACCCCCGCCGATCCGGCTCCGCGATGACTCCCCGCCTGCCGAGGAGCCTGCGGCGGCTGCTTCTGCGCCTTTCCCTCTGGGTCCTCATGGGCAGCTCGGTCCCCGCTCTGCTTCGGGGTAAGTGCGCGCCGGCCCGCCGCTCCCGCTTGACAGTTGCCGGGGCAGGAGGCAGGCGTCCGCCGCGGGAGGGGGGACGCGGATGTTCAGAAAGTTTTGAGGCTGGAAACATTTCGGGAGGGGGTGAGCGTGGTTTGTTTATTGTCCCGCTGGAAAGTCAGCGGGGAAGAAAGGTCTGGGAATCTGGGGGTTTCGCGGCAAACCTCCTTCCCCCTCCCCCCAAAAAGCTGAGGTCCATCCGTGAAGGGAAGGGGCGGCGGGATGGGGGGAGGGGGGAGAGAGAGGAATTGGCAGGAAACGCAGCAGGGTCTGGCCCGGCCGGAGGAACCCGGAGAGGGCAGCTCGGGAGCTGACTGCTGTCCCCGGAGGGAGCGGCCGCCCGGCCCCGCAGCTGCTGCTGCTGCGGCTCCCGCACCTGGTGCTGGGCCGCACCGTGTGCCCCGGGGGGGCGGCGGGCCCGGAGGGAACCGGCCGGCCGCGGCCCGGGCCTCCCGCCCCCTTTGGTGGGTGCCGGCGGGAGCAGGATCCAGCCCCCGGCACAGCTTTTGGGATGCTCGCTGGGATGGGGAGCAGCTTGCCCTGCACGCCCCGCGGGAGAGGGGCTAGAAGGTACCTCGGATGCTGCCCGGGCTGAGCCGGTGCGGGCCAGCTCTCGGGGCTGAGGGCCTGTGCGTGGCCACGGATCAGCAGCTGCTTACCCAAAAGTTGGTTTACATGTGAGTTTCTGCCTCGAGCGGAATTAAGCCGTGATTGGGAGCAGCTGGGCTGAGAGTAGCAGTCATTCCTGTAGCACTTAGTGCCCTTGTTGTTTGATTCACTTTTAGTGACACTTTACATCCCGTATTCTGTTTTTACCAAGGCATCCTTAGGTAGGTTTTTGAGGCTGTGGCTTGCGGTATTCTTCACAGGATAATCTGGAATGTACTAAGAGCTTAAAGTGCTGCTGCAAAAACAAGGTCCCTGCTCTGAGGAGCTTTTGGTCTCTGTCCTACCAGTACTAACCCATATATGTGAACTAACATCTATAACTGCAAGGTTAGGCCCTAAGTCATGTCGCAGTGCAACTGGATAACCTAAAGAGAGAACATCAGATCACAGCAAAACTACATCTGAAACAGTTTTGAAGAAATAAGTTGATTTCTGAGATGTCTTGTGATATCACATCTAGCTTTAGTCTTTAGGTAAGATATGCAGACACCTGAACTTCTACAAACTCTGCTCTGTTCCCTCTGATTGTCCCTTGTGGTCCACTGATGGTCAATAATGATCCCAAAATTGTCACTAAGACATAATAACATAAACTAAATAGCTCTTATATAGCTACTGCCAATAGCGATCTACAGTATGAATAACTTCATGCTTCATTAATAATCTTGTCAAAGTCAACAGGTTTTACATACCTGCAAAGTTACTCATAGAAGCTTAAGGCAAATGAAAAAAACAGCTTAAGACTAAGACGCTATGGTGTCCCAGGGCTCAAAATAATACTATTTTAAATTTGAGGTGTGCATCTTCTTGTTGATTTTGGTATACATTTTTATTATTTCTGATTAATATAAATCATGCTCAACTAGTGATGGCTTCTATTTTGACCCCAGCTTCAAATTTTTTTTGCAGATTCCATCACAAAAAGCTTTAAATGAAAAAGCTCCACTTCTTTAAATCTTGTGTTTTTTATTATTATGCTCTTTTTTTTTTTACTAAACCAGTATAGACAGTCTGAAACTATAGGTAGATTTTAAAAATGAGCACAGCTTAAGAGTTTGTTCTTCTTTCTTGTCATAGGTCCAGTGAGGAAAAAATGTATAGATTGGTTGCAATTCAGCATTTTTCATACTGATCTTCATCTATACCCTATGACAACTAAAACTGAGTAGACCTGTTGTCAGATAATCTATCCTATAGCTCCAAAATTGTTTTCATAATTATCGTAGGGAGAGTTGGTCAGAAAACAACAGTTCTGTGGGGGCAGAAAGTGTGGGGTTTGGATGTTGGTTGTTATTTGGCATCAAATTGAAAACTAGAGCTGCCAAATGTTTGGGGGAAAACAAAACAGGAAAAAAAAGTTACTTACTTTGTAATAATCAATAGCTAGGCAGTTCAGTGAGGATGAGACAGGAGAGATACCAGTCTCAGGAGAGCTCAGTTCCCAGGTATGCCTACTAACGAGATGGCTTTTGTTGGTGAGGAGGTTAATAAAGCCCCAGCTAAAATTTCATTTTAACAGTCTTTACAGTAAAATATTAGACAGGAATGTCACACTCCCATAAAGATTCTGGACAAAATCACAAATTCATGAGCAGGTCCAATAGGAACTACCTACTTTGAAAAAGATGCTCTCATGTCCTGTACTACACATAAGTAATTGAAATTTTTGCCATAAAGGGAAAAGGTGTGATTTTTTTTGAATGATTGTGAATGCTATATTGAGCATTTAATCAATGAATGGCAGTGCAAAACAGCCGTTTCCCACATAAGAAATCAACACTGCTGTGTCCAAGTAAATATGAATCTGTAATTTATCTTTGGGGTATCAAACCCTGAAATTTGTTCTTTGGAATAAGCTGTGTAATAATTGTTTATCTCTAAACATCAGGAGCTTAATTTCTCAATTCAGCCAAACTCTATTTGCGTTATTGCCTCCTAATTTTTAAAAAGCCATATCACAGTCAGTTAATTTTATAGTAACAAATTCATATTTAGAGCTTCAGATATTTGCAAGAGGAAAGTATGAGAACAAACATCTTCGTAACATGATGGAACATGTTTGTAACACGATTGAGTCTAAAATGCATTCCTGCCCCCCATTAAAATTGGCAAATTTCCAGTTATTTCAGAAGGGAAGTAGAACAGAGGCATTATTGCATTTTCTTCTGTTTATGGGGTATCCTTGAATTCTAAGATTTTTATACCTGAGACTTTGAAAATCACTTTTATTTAATTGCTATTTTGAACTTCGTGGCTTTAACACACTTCTATAATATTCAGGTGGTGAATTCCATATAGGAATGGTTTGCATTTAAAAAATGATGAGCCGGATCTTAAGCTGCTGCAAATGAGTATAGTTACATTAGCATCAGTAGAGTTTCATAGAGTTACAGCATATAAGCTTCCTGAAACAGTTTTGAAAGTAATTTCAAAAGAAGAGCAATGGAATAATTTGGATTTTTTCATATTCATAATATTTTTCACTTATTTTTTATAAACACTTACTATTATATGACCTACATTTGGCCAAACAGCATTGCTTCAAAATGAAATCCTCCTTTCTGGGATGAATTGTTACAAAGATGCGGTTGTGCCATAATCGTGGCTGATATAAGTTGTCATTGTGACAAGGTTAATCCTGAATTTAGGAGCAAAGATGGTGTCAGTCTCTTACCAGAAAGAAGATTCTCCATGGTTTGGTTTTTGGGGTTTTTGTGTGTTTATTTTTTTTTCAGGACTAGACTTTTAGAAAGGAGTTGCTCTTTTGAGGGGAGAAAATAGTGTGGTATCACCGTAGCACCAGTTGTTGGAGTTTCCCATGCTTGTATTTCCTCTGCAGGATATTTTTAAGATTATATTTTTGCATTTGTGGTATAGGAACTCTTTTTTTCTCAGGGTGCTATAAGCACTTTGCTCGCATCCACATTTTATCACTGATATCACTCAAGA
The DNA here is from genome assembly GCA_002844005.1 of Limosa lapponica baueri. NCBI lineage: Eukaryota > Metazoa > Chordata > Aves > Charadriiformes > Scolopacidae > Limosa > Limosa lapponica. The sequence goes on from KZ505743.1 coordinate 950,623, forward strand.
GCTGCGCCTCACCGTATAGCAAGAATGAACAAAACCAGCTGGTTGGGCCCAGTTGGATTTTGCATAGCAGGGTGCATTTGTATCAGCCTGGTACGAAATATTATCACTAGTGCAATGACAGATTTTGATCGGGAAGTGATCTGTGCGGTCTCCACGCTGCCTGGCATGGCTACAGCTGAGTGTTTGCGGCACAGTGAAAAGTCAGGGCTTCCAGCCACCTTTGTGGCTCCATGTTCCCGGGATCAGCAGGAGGGAGGTGAATCATTGCAGTCCTGGTCTGCCCATGGTTCCCGCAGCCCTTTTGGCATCTGGTGAGCAGAGGATGTCCTGAGGTGGTTTTGGAGACCAGTGGTGCAGTGTCTCCCTTGCCAAATAGGAGCCCTTTGACTCAGAGGAAATTACCAGGTAGGCACATCCCAGGGGCATCAGCTGGTTTTGTATTTCCAGAGCATTGCAAACTCAAGTGAAGTGCAGTAAGATATCAGCCAGTTCTGTGCAGATGTTGGAGAGTACATTTCCAACATGCAGTACTGGAGAGCCAGTCCTGTTATGAAAAAGAAAGTTGACTGAGTTCTAGTCTAAGAGACTTAGTGCTGAAATTTTGGTTTACTTAATAGGTCTCTAGCATTAAATTTTGTTGGGGTTAGAGGGTTTCTTTGTTTCTTTTTTCCTATAGGATAGTGGGAACTGTTTTTTAAACTCTTATAATCCAGAATGAAATAAGAGGTCACGATGAAATACTTGTGCTTTTTTTGTGAACTCTAATTCCAGAAGGTTAAAATAGACCAAAATAAATCAAAAAGAGTATGCGTTGTTTTTGACAGACTAGTTGTAAGTCCTTTTAAAGTTTAACTTGACTGGCAGGTGGAAGTGGCAAGAGTTATATTAAGAAACAGTGGAGAAGCTTCTTACTTGGAGAAGCTTCAGGGGATAGATTGCTTTTACACCAAGGAGCGGGCATACACACTGGGGGAGGGCATTGTAGTTAAGGTAAATGCTCCTGATCTGTATGCCACTCTAAGCAATGAGTTGGTACTAAATATTAACAAGATTGGGTTCTCAGTGACCCAGCTAAGTCTTCAACATTTATTTTTTGTAGTGTGTCTTCATTCTGGTATAAGACAGGGGAGCAGCACTGGCACTGGTTGAGTACAACCATTTATATCCAACAGCCTGAAAGAACACAGATCTAGTTAGTATACAGATGTTTACGATAAGATACATAGAGAGAGCAAACCACTTCAAATACCATCCAGTGATGAAAAACTCATCCAAAGTAGTAGTTAGAACTAACAAATCTCACTAGGAGTTGCTTAATCGTATTTCTGCTGGTGACAGCATGCCATCATTTGTTCGTGTCCATTAAATTCTAGGGATTTAAGCAGAATTTAAATTGGAGAATGTATTAATGGTCTGCTCTGCAGTCTGTATGGATTCCTGAGTCAGGGACTGATGGGTATTTGTTTGCATTGCTGTGAAGTATAGCGACTGTTTCAGATTAAGAAACTACAAATTAGCAGTGGCAGGAGAAATACTAGTTTCTGATTTGTCTGTGTTTGTGCATTATTTTTAATATGCCATTTCCTTGCTCTTTCTTTTGCTCTGAATGCCATTGTGTTTGTTACAGCTGGAGCTACCTGTCCTTTTTTTCATATGGGTTTTAAAGCCTTTTCACCTCTGGGAAGATCATCTGGGGAAGGAGTAGTTTTCCTTTGCTCAAACAACTGGTATTTAGCAAGAACTTCCTGCTGGCATTCATCCCTGAGTTAATCTGGTTAGAATTAGAGCTGGTTGAGAGTTTTTGACACTGTTTTTCATGGGAAAATGCTGATTCGTTAAAACTGAAACAATTTGTGGAAATGTACCAGTTTCCATTAAACTTTCATCAGGAAACCTTTTTTTTTTTTTTTTTTTTCCCTAGTCTGTGGTGGAATTTCTGATATAGAAAGATAGAGAGAGAAATTAATCAATAATTAAAATAATCACCGGCCGAGTATGGCAGAAAGGCAGGATCACGTGCCTGGTTTGACTCATAGAATGCACATTTGAATCTGCAGCTCCCCCTATCCACTCTCCCCAGGATATTGGAGGGCTGTCACTCTCATTGTGCATGCATGCACAAACGGCCCCACACCCACCACTTCAAATGATTTTGGCTTCACTCTGGTTGTGAATATGAAAAATGTTACAGAACTTTGTGGGGCAGGAAAAACATTTTCCTGACAGTGTTTCTTAGGTTGACCTGTAGCCGTGTGTTCCTTTTCTCCTTGTTGGGTGGGAATGACAGTGCTCAATGTCTGGTATCTCCTAGTCTTTGTTTCATATCATAATAACAAGCTGTATTCAGAAATTTCTGTCATGCAAAGGAACCACAATTTTTATTACTAACAGTCCTGATAGTCTGATTCCAGGATTCCAGTTCTCTACTCACCCGGAGTACTATTTTGGCAAAAATTCGACTGAAATTAATAGATTTCAGAAACAGATAGAGGAGTGTGCTTCCTCATACTTAAAGCATCCTTCAGTTTACAGCCCAGCAGATACATCACTAGAATGACACTTAGGGTTAATATTGTGCCTTTGAAATGGTAATCTGGAACCAGAGGTATTAGAGAGCTGTCTTCAGTTTCCTACATACCTTCTGTTTGTACCCAAGGACTTGAGCCCACACGCTTAAAAGAACTGTTTCCCTGTTCCGTAAGTAGACATCTGAGGTTTTAAGGTAAAAAAGAAAGACTTATGAAGCAGCCAAAGCCATAAACTGAGCCAATGATTTGAAAGTTACAGCATATTCTTTCTGGCTTGTTTATAGTCACCAGTAATACAAGTTTTGAAAGATGGCCTCTGCCCTCTGTGCAGTTGATTAATTCCTCCAAACCATTTCATAGGTATACTGGTCGACTTCATTTAATCCAGCATTTAAACTCAGTTAAAAAAACAGCCTATGCAGAAGACTTTAGAAAATCCATCTTGGGTTCCCAAGGTCGTGGTGACTCTGTCAGGGCTTAGAGACTTCCTTCTGTTAGAACAGCAAGTGAATTTGAACAGTACAAACTCAGAGCAGCAGGAAGGTTTCACAGTCTTACTCCTCGGAGCAACATTTTCCAAGTAAAGACCCAAGTGTAGTTCTTATGTGCCTGGGGCACTTTAATGGGCCTCTTTAAAAACTAGCATTGTGCAAGTGGAACTCATGCAGGGCCAGATTGTCAGCTGGCATAAATCAGCTTTACTCTGTTGAAGGCAAGGAACCTGCCCTGATTTATACCAGCTGAGAATCTGGCCACGGAATAAATAATAGGCAACTGTATGTTATGAGGCTGTAATTCTCTCGTGGGGGCTTTTGTGATATTGGTCTTAGAGGAGCCAGAGTGATCCAGTTCTTTTTCTTGGAGCAAAAGAGTAATTTGACTGCAGTATTTTGAAGTCCTCAGAATGTTAGGAAGGAGAGATTTCAGGCAGTTGAGAGAAAGATGCATCCAAACTTCTTGTATCATTAAGGATTTTTGCACAGGAAGAATCATGGGAGGAGAATTCGGGAGGATTGGAGATGAATTGATTTGTGATAGGTGGTCCCAAACCAAGAGAAATGTGTAAGAGGGATGATTTCTCATGGAGACCAGGCCTTTTCTTCAAAAGCATTTGTGTACATTTCCCAAGCTGTATGAAAACTGAAGCTCCCTCATCACTGATAAGATGCCGGTGCTGGTATAATTAATAAGGAAGCAAAGTGGAGAATGGGAAATAAAGATTTAGGGGCAAACTCTGCCTCAGAACGTGGATGTGGTTTTTAATTTTGTTTAATGTTTCACCCAGAAGGGTTATAAGTGAGTTGGTACTCATTTTATTGACTTCGAAAGAAGAGGGGGTTCAGTTAGATTTTCCAAGAGCTAACCTGTAGTTCTCCTGCATCTAAATATTTTAGATGTGAGATGCAGGTGAGCCACCTCCCTCCGATATTAATCCTACTGTGGATTCTGCAGCCTGGAATGGCAGTGAGAGCGTCATGCCTATACGTCACATGCTGGCATGGTTAGGTGGTGCCTGGGGCTTTTGGATGATAATCTGGTAATTTTGTAGATTTCATCTCACTAACTAATATAAGCACATGTTTAATGTTGCTGTACAAGAGGGTGAACTTTGAAACAGACCACAGATGATTACTAATGGATTATCACTTCTGGTTATTTTCAGGGAAGGAAGCAGAAGCAGCTGTCCAGGATTCTTGTGTGTCTTGAGATGCTGATGTGGTCTGATCCTTGAGGTCTACTTAGTAGCTCAGATACTACTTACAACTTGCTATGTAGAGCTGCAGAATGGCAGTGGGTTTGATAGCATGGCTTAGGCAACACTTTAAGAAAGGTCTTAGTGCTCAAAGGGAGCTGAAATTTCTTACCATTTTGACTGCTCCCCTGCTTTTAGTGTTACCTGGCTGTCCTGACCAACTTCCAGATGCTTTGGGAGCTCTGTGGCTGGAGCAAATCTGAAGTCAGAGTTACATCAGGACTTGGAGTGTTCCAGGAGAGTGGTGTGTGTGATAACTTCTGTCAATTAAAGTATGTGCTTGGGGAAATATGGCAGATGTAACTACACTTTTTTCCCTTTCCAGTTTTTTCTCCAGCTGTCTAGTCTCTTAAAATATTCCTTCATTAGACAGTTAGTATCCACTGTGTGATTTCAGGCCACTGCTGTTGGGAGGTCTGTAGCTACATGTTAGTTTATTTCACTTCAGCTCACTGTAAAGCTACTACTCACCATGGAGTAGCACTTCTCTGTTATCCTGAGCAAGGTTACTTTTTTTTTTTTTTACCCTAAAATGGGCTGCATTGTAAAAATATACACAGTTAAGCATGTATCTTTTTCATTATGTTATCAATAGTGTTAAGATGGAAAGACAATAAAATCACATGCAGGAGTTCAGCATCTGACCAGCACTGAGTTGCTTCCGGAGTTCACATGATAGTTGGTCGCTTCCTGCTCTCAAGATGCTCCTGCCTCAGCTCTGTAGCTATCTTAAGCTTTCCTGTAACATGACTGGGTAGTGACTCCAGGGTGTCCCATTCTTCTTGAGAAACTCATAGAAAGAGTGCAGGAATAAAGAAGTAAATCTTTGTGTGTCTCGGTAATGGCAAGAATTTAATGAGGTTTTGAACAGCACAAATTTGCCGAACTGTGATTAGGAACCCATGAAGTTTTCAAGAGAAGAGCTGTCGTATGCAGGTGGTGGTTGATCCCTTATTTCCTTTGGATGGTTCTGCGCACAAGCATGCAGCAATTACCCTTCTTATTTGTCTCCCGCATACAAGGCGATCTGTGATTCTGCAGTGACTGTGCTGTGGCAGTTGGCCAGCTGCCCTGCTGTGTACCTTCTACCTCCCCACAGTTCCCATTACCGATTTTCACGGTTGCATTGCGTCCTTTTCCTACAGTGGTTAGAGCCTTTGCCCAGAAAGTGGGAGGCCCATGGTCACATTGCTCATCAGCCTGAGAGTGTCTACACTCCATGTGATGGGCTCTGAGAGGAAGGATCCTTGCTGGCGAAGACTATGCAGGGCTTTAGGGGCGGCACTCCACAGAGAAAGGGTTGACGTGTGTGCGGGTGGTCCCCCAAAGCATGTCAGAGGAGAAGAAAGGCTGTTCCTGATGGATTTATTCATTATTCCAGCCCCTGCAGGGTGACTGATATTCTCTCCAGGGAGTTCACAGCACAACAAAGAAAGACTTTACATATACAGAATCTTTTTTTTCCTTTTTAAACTGAAAACAACCGTTTCTCATCCTCATGAAAAGATCAGAGAGGACCATGTAATAGTCATGACTTCGTAAGCCTCTTTATTGAAGCTTTCACAAAGTAACTAGGTCAGTGATACGTGCTTCTGAGCTCTTGAATTTCCCCTCTTCCCCTCAGTATGTTCTTCCATTTCCTCACCCAACTTTACCACAAGGGAATGCCTTAAGTCAAAAATCTGGGAAGCTGATCCTTTTATTGCATTTGTAGTATTCTCATCTGGTATGTGCAGTGCCAGGCCATCAGGCTTGCAATGCTGGCATAGCCCAAGTCTGCGTGTAAACAGCAGTACCACATTGTCTGGTTGTAACTAAACCCATATCTGCTCAGTCTTTGCCTCTGGACAATAGAAATAGGAAGACATTCAGTGGGAAGAGATTGGTGAGCTATTACAGAAAAGGGAATACAACAAAGAAGTGTTTCTTCATTTTTTTTTTAATTTTTTTTTTTTTACATTCTCCATCAACTTCTTTCTTGCATACTCTTTACTTGTCACATTTTATACTTTTGCCTTGAAGTTTCTACCTGGTGAGGGGCTTTGGTGTTCCCACTCTTCCCTGAGGCCACTCCAGTACCATGAATATTAGCACAACAAGAAGCAGCCTAGAGTTTCCCATATGTACATGTCCCCTACCTTTAATGTATATAAAGGAAGATAAAAATGTGATTAAAAATAAATCACCAAAATCCAGGAACGTGGAATTCAGGATGAGGACTCAGGCATGTCCTGTGTAGATTTTAAGTTGTTTAAAAGATAGGCACTTGACTCTAAAGGGAAGATTTCAAAGTGTCTGTGTTGGGCATGGAAGCTCCTCCTATACATGTTGGAGGGGGTTTGAGGCTCGTTCTTTTAAAAGAGAGGAGAAGGCAAGACATGTTGGTGACTTATGACTGAGAACAGCTTCTGCATCTTGACCCATGGTTAAAGCAGTGAGCTAGGAATTGAGAAGCCTGGGCTCAGTCTTTCAGTCTTTGGAGACCCAAAGTCAGATATCCAGCTTCCCACGATTTCATCCATTGTATTTTTGATGCCACCATTAAACTTCAGTACAGTTATTTGTGCTAGAATTTCCACAGTTTCAACTAGTTCTGCTTAACATGTGGCAAAAAAATAATGCATTGATGTGTGAGCTGCAGTTTCTATAGACAATTATAGAACTTGTGGGAAATGAACAGATTGTTTCAACACTGGTCTATTGTGATTGGGAAATTGAGGTTCAAAGAGAGCCATACCACTGTTACTTCTCAACAGAAATTCTGGATTAAGGCCCTCAGAGCATGTAGGAATTCTCATCAGCCTCAAAGACCCTGCCAAGCTCAATAAGATACAATTAGCACTTTTTTCTCCCCTATTTTTCTCCGCTTAAGAGGCTGTGTGCCAGGAACTGCCAGGGAATGGTGAGGCACAAGGAAGCTTTGGTAGCTTAGTTCAGTTTGGCCATTTAAGGCCTAACTTTTCCCTCAGGCAGCCAACTTGTACTTCGCCTGACTTGGCTTTTTTGTTCTGGTGACTTGTAGTATGAGTGTCAGGCACATACCTAGTGGTGGTTTGCAGTCAGAAACATATCGGTCTTCTCCTGGGTGAAGGTGGGTAGCAAATGCTAGAAGCAAACCACTAATTATTTGAAGTATCTTACCCTTGAAAGTTAATGACAAGGCACGTTTACCACTATCTTAACCACATACCTAGAAATAGAAAACACTGACACCTGCCTTTCCAAGTTGTTGCTTAGCGTGAGTACTTAGACTACCCATACAATCATCTCTCTTCCCTTTAAAAGGTGGATTTTAAGTTTCCATTTTTTGCTTTTGAAACAGAGGTGTTGATAGCTTTGACCAAAGCAGCAATTTCCACTCAACAGTCCTTAGGCCTGCAGTGGGTTAGGAAGCAGGTGGTATTGTTTGTTTAGGGAACCATACTGCCTTTTTAGCGTTTTCAGATAAGAGTTTAACATTAATTATTGCCCGCCTTTTGAAAATGACACTGTTGCAGTTTTGAACTTATGAAGAGCAAAAGAATTAGGAACAGTATCTACAGTTGTTATTCCCTGGCATATCGCTGGCTTCAGATCTGGTCAGAAATGCAGGCACTTTGCCATGCCTTAAGATACCACACATCACATAAACACCAGTTACCGGGAGCGTTTGCCTCAAGGCAAACGTAAGGCAGTGCAATCTTGCTAAATCTGCTCTGCCGGAATGCTAAACTGTGGGCAGGGGAGCTCACGTGGAAATTCACCACAGTTAGTTGATGGAGAATAAAGTGCTAAACTGTCCTAACTTGGTATTTTAGACTTGGCAGAGGATGAGATTATGAAAGGTGAACAAGGATCTATTCCAACAAATGAAAGCTGTAGGTGAACTAAATGATTTGTGAAACAAGGTGTGCATTTTAAACAAACTGGGTAATTTCATTATCAGAGCCCTGCTGAGGGATGGGGTGGACTTTCCAATGCAAATCTCTAAATCAAGACAGGGTTTTGCTTGTTAAGCATATACCCAGAGAGTTTAGGGCTTTGCAAAACTAGCTGAGTGGAGTGTTTTCACTTGCAGAAGGCCAGACTGGGAATATCATCCCAGGTCTTCCTGAGATAGAGGTTCTGTAACCTATGAACCTGTCATGCAGCAGGTATGACCAAGCTGGTATGACTGATGTCCCTCTCAGAATCAGGACTAGCATCTCCAGAAGTAACAAACAGTTAAGCTACTCTGCTAGCTAACATTGTGCAAGGATATTTCAAATATGCTTGAGTTACAAAATTTTGCATCCAAGGAATTAAAAAAATGTCTCTATTCCGACAGAGCGCTTTCTTCTGGTATAACCTAAGCTATTACTGCGTTTGGAAAGCTTGGAATTGTTGTGTTCTCTGAGAATGCTTTTTAAAACACACTGTGTTCTACATGAGTGCAGTATTTGTGAAAAATGCCAAAGCGACAGCTTTAGAGAATGAGCTGCCCATGTCAGTGAACAGTTACACCAGAAACCATAACAAAGCATGCAACTGGCTTCTGATGTTTAAGGGGATGCTGAGTGGCTCAACTACTATGGCCATGTTATGCACAGCCTCCTCAATGACAGTTGTTGAAATAGTATTTTCATGACATAATTATTAATCCACTTGGCATTTGATTAAAATGATCAAGGCATTTCATAGAAGCCCTTAGACATCCTTCAGACTGTTACTGATTTCTACAGTTGAATAAGTGTCCTCCAGATGAAGGATGATGATGTGCTATGATCAATATCCAGAAACATTCAGTGACTCTAAACTGTTAAAAATCAGCTAGTATAATTTGACATAGCAGCACTCAGAAATCACAGATTAGCATCTGCTGAAGATTTTATCCTATTAAATTTAACTAATACATGTGACAGTAAACATCTCTGTCCAGTGGTAGCAGGATGAGGAATGTTATGCTGTTGCCAGAAATGAACTGCACCATTTAGAAGTTTATGAAGTGTCATCATATTTTGCTTTTCATAGTTCGTAGTTGTTAGAGAAAAAATGTTGAAGTAATTGGCTGAAATTTGAGATATTCAGATGAAAATTAAGAGGCGAGGGAAGGTTTGCTTGTGAGCTGCTGCTTGATACGCACAGTCTTGTGTTTCTGTCTTAACCTATTACCAGATTTCTCCCCAAAACTTTTGTAGACACTTAAATTAGTTTCTTCTTTGAAATGTTTTTTCTAAACAAGCTTGTAAGTCTATATGCTTTCTTGGAGTGCTAGTGAAAGATTATGAACTTGAGAACGACTTGAGGACTGAAATAGTGGGTTTACAGAAATAACGACCATATCTAGAGCAACTGGGAGGGGAAAACCCTAGAAATCCAAGTCTATGTCTATGCTTCACATTTACAATTTTATTCTGCCTCATCATAAACAAAGTGTAAAAGCCTGCAGTCTCTCACACATCTTCAGGCAGGTAGACTAAACATTTTAGACTGGCAAGTTCCTTCCCACTAAGCTGCGCCTAATGTGGGAATGTCCTCACCTTACGCTGTAATGCCAACCCTGCTGGGAGCTGGCTGCTGCAAGCAGTGAGTAATTGTTGTATGGAGTGAGAAATGTTATATTCCTACATGCAGATATTTTAATGTCCAGGGCTAATTTTTTTTATGTGAGGACTTAACTACTGGACCATGCACACGTGCAGAAGAGACTGTCCTTAAATTACTCAATTTTATATATAGTGAATGAATCCTTCGCGTGTGATTTAGAAATAATGGCAAAGGACCTTTCTGTGAACTTTCAAGGGATGTATTTAGGAGTGAAACACCTATTTATTTCAGAATGGGCAGGTTTCACCCATGGCTTTTATTTTCCTTAAAGCCCAGTAAAATTTCAGCCTCAAATAGAAATGAAGGAGCTGATTACTCTTTTCCTTATTTCAGCAGGATGGTATTGCCAGTTACTGATTCATAGTCTCAAAGGTAACTGGAGGAAGTCATTTGCAAATGCATTAAAAGGAACAGCTAATACCTGGGGGATATGTTCACAAATTTACCTTTGGCAGATGAAGGAGATGTTGCTTTGTTGGTAGAGATACTTCTTTACCAAGAAATCTGATAACTCTCCTAACAGCATGCCACAGCAGTAGGATTTCTGCAACAGAAATCAGCAAAAGAAAGTTTTCCTAAGGTTGAATATCATTAGAAGTGTGTGTTTTTATGCATGTGCCCTTTTCTCAATACTCAGTATATAATTCCCATTAACGGTTGTGGAAGTTAGATGCATCTATCAAGAGAACATATCCCCAGGGTATTAAATTCTGTTATTCTGCTTCTTTGCATGTAACTTGACAGAGACAAATATAACCATCCAAGCTACTGAATTTGAGAAGGATGTGTATTTTTCCCCCAAATCCATTCAAAGCGATTCTGCTCCCAAGGGATTACATTTGAGTCCAACTTTCCTCTGATTTACTATTTTAGCAGAGCTGATGGATTATGAAAGAGAGTAATTTCTTTTTCATAGTGTTTTCCTGAATCTGTCATTCAAAACGTGCTGTGTGGGGACAGAATGGTTCGTAAACATTATTTTCCTGGAGGAAAATGGCTTCTCACAGTAAAAAGAAGCTCTGAACAGAGCTTCCGCATAAACATGTTTGCCCATCAGTGACTGACAGAGAAGCCTCTGTGTGTGTTAAGGATGTGGACTTGTTAAATGAGACTTCTTATTTGGAAATAGTTTTTCAAATAGACTAGGAAAGATGGGTTATATTCAGGTCTTGAGAAAGAAATTGCTTAGAATTCTGTTTTACCAGAATTATAGTTTTTATCGCAAACTTGTACCATAGTAGGAGCATCCTTTGGTCAGGGAACGTGCCTTAACAAAAATTCCAGATCTCTCAAATACTCCTCAAGGTCAGAGGTTTTCAAAAAGCTAAGCAAAATGAGGTCTTTTATGCTCCTTACATTAGTATGTTGTCTTTTTATATTAAGCTTAATTCAAAATCCCCAAGTCTTAAGTTGTGACTACAAATTTTGCACCCTAAACATATCCTTGTTTTTTTTGTTTCCTTGTTTGTTTGTTTATGGCAGGAAGGGAGGGATAGTGGCAGTGAATGCACTTTAAAAAATCCCACTAATACCCTCCTTTTATCTGGAAAAACAAATATTTATAAATCCTTCTGAATCATGTAACTGTGTAACGATTTCAAGTTTGAAAGCACAGTTGTCTGGTTAATCCATTTAAATGCTTATTTTGAATGGGCAGCTGTGAGTCTTTGTGTGCACACAGCTTCTCCCCATACTTACTAGTGTGTTATAAAATACCATGGAAATTCTGGTGTGGTTCAGTAGCAACCAGTGTACACACATATGGTTTTCTATTGTACAAGACAGAGACTCTCCCCTTGCAGAGCACATCCTTGCTTAAGGTGGACTTAAGAGCTGTGGCCAAAGCCAGTTTGCTCGATCGCTTCCAATCCTGGCTGTATAGGTTGCTGAGATCATGCCAAAAGAATGTGTGGGTCCTGGTCAGAGACACAAAGCACCCCCTAACTCATGACTTGAACATGCTCCAGCAGTTGACACAAAAGGTGCGCTTGTGAAGGGCCAGTACAGAGGTGCAATATGGAGTTGTGTATGGAAAAAGATCAAGGAACTTCAGTTTGAATTCCTCTACCTAGGTAAAAATAAAACACTGAACAGCAGGACTGCAATTTATGTACTCCAAACCATACCATTGTACCTAAAATCTATGTTTTACTTTTGCTATTTGTGCCCCTTGTACTTCATAATTATGAAGTATTTCCTACTTGTGAATGTGACACTTAAACCAATATTTGAACTGATGCAGCCCATTCCAACTACTGTGTTACATTTTAAGACTGCTTTTGATTTTGATTTTGATTTTTTTAAAATCCTAAATCCATTATTTAGGTTTGGCTTCATTTGACTAAAGTTTTGTTCCTTGGTCCACAGGATCTTGCTTCCAGTTTACAGAAAAGGAAGTGTAGTCAGAATCAGGCCCTTTGAAATCTGAGATGGGAATTACAGTTCAGCAAAAGTTTTGGAGCAAAAGGTGAAACCCAGGCGATACTTTTGTCTGGGTTTACGGAGCATTTTCCCAGACTAGTGGTAGCTTCAGGTAAATGTTCATCAGACTTTTTCCCGAAAACAAAGCAGAATTGGGGTAACTGGCTGAGATTTTATCAGTGTTTTATCTTTGTGTTCATATTTCAGATCTGCAGCAAAATCACGTTTCATTTCAGATAGAGGGTATCTGTGTTTCACAGTACTATCTGTCCCTTTTTTATAGTCCTTTCTCTTGAAAAAAGTGTATTCTATAATCAAGACTGCTCTGACTCTTTCAGCATCCTGTGAAGGGGAGATACCTGCTAGGTCTGTGTGCTGCTGAGGAAACAGTAACAGAGAGTCACATCTCTTCTGAGGAGACACCTGTCTTCTCAGATGTCTCCCATAAATGTTGTTAAATGACTTGAGACACCAAAATTACTTTTTCTACGCTTCAAAGTCAAAATAACCTCCTGACTACATTCATAGCGGATTTAAACAGCTTTGGAGCCCATCCTGAGGTGCCTCTGCAAATATTTCTGGGGAGGAACATCAGTCCTCGGAGTGCTCCCCACAGTGTCATAACCCACGCGCATGAGTCCTAGTCAAGTCCCATCTGCCCTTACAGTGATGATGCCTGGCAGAAAAGAATAACTGCAGAGCCCTTGTTTCCCCTCCAGGAAGGACTGTGACGTCTCCTGTCTCAGGGCAAGTGACATTTGAAAGCAGACTGTGCTTAGGTTGGAAAGAGCAGCAAAATACCCATGTCCCTGGCGCAGTGGGCAGCCTGACCTTGCCCTCAAAGTAGCTGCAGACGAAGATCCACAGAGACTTTTCTCTGCCCTCGGCGGTGCTGCTGTTGAAATACACTGCACTGCATTACCCAAGCCGTGGGTTCCCACTCCTCATACCACATTCTTTATTGTGTTTATGTAGTCAGATAGTTGTCTAGACTGGAGTACTGTTCTGGGTCAGACTGGCCTTTTTGGAAGGGGAGGGAGGTGTGGTAAGGTGCGGTCTGATTCCTCTGGGAGGGAGGAGAAAGTGCAATGAGGGATGCGAACAAATAACCAGAGCAGGGGAGCAGGACTGCTGTTTTTTTGCAAACTGAAACTGTTTGTGCAGATACTTTCTGTATGGCCTCACCAGAGAGAAAAGGAAAAGGGAAGATCTTTTGTGTTCACGGTGCTTAAGAAACAAATTCGTCATTTTTCTTAAAATGGTCTGAGGGCTTCTCCATGAGGCAGACAGTTGTTGCTCTTAAAATACGTGTTTCCTTCCATCAAGAAGGAGGAACATTAAAAATAAGGTGTCAGAAAAGGTGCGTGAGTGTGAAGGAGGCTCTGCAGTGGCATCCCCAAAGGAAAGATCCGCTGAGGGCTCTTGAAAGCTGCTTCTGGCGAAAGCCTTTCAAAAGGGAAGATGGGTATGGCCTTATGATTTCCAAAACCTGTCGGGAAAGTGTGACAGTGGTTTTAAGGAGGTATTGCTAAAGCAAATAAAATGAAAAATAAAAGCGTGAAATGGCAAACACAGGACTGATACTTTTTCTGATTCACCAAGCGACCTAGCTGTATCAAAGGGAACCTGGGGGAGTCAGACGTAACTTTGAATTTCCTGTTTTGTGTGATTTGTCACAGTCTTAATGTGTGTGCTTCATTTTCACTACTTTAAAAAGCAAGCAGAAATCTCCCCCCAAACTAACGTATGTCATGACCTTTCCTGGAGGTTCTCTGAGACCAGAGAGGGTTTGCAAGTGCCTGCCAGTCTCCTGAGGGAACGAACAGTATTAACAAACATCTGGTTCTCTGTATTAACTCTTCATAAGGCACAGCAGCTGCTTTTAGGTATTATTTACACAGTTTCCTCTACATTTTAGTTATCTTAGTCGGCGCTTTTGAATACGCAAGAGTCCAGCGGACATATATTTAGCAGCAGTTTAACTGTAGCAAGGCTTAACTTCAGCAAGAGTTAACTGTAGTTTCAGGGGAAGGATTTGGCATTTTGCCACCTGAGTTGATGCCTGATGCCAGCGTAGAGATCAGTGTTTAAATCATTACCATTTTGCATTTGGAAGAGACGATTTTCTGCCATCTATCTAGCCTTCCTTATTCCTGTTGAAAATGCTGCAGGTAGATAGTCAAGTAACATGGAAGCTTTTTCCACATACAGAATTCACACCTCTTGAGCTTATGGTTGATTTAAAAGTAATTGAGTAAACCACAACGACTTTGTGTGGTAATTCTCAATTCTGACACGGGCCAGACTTGTTCCTGATATAACGTATACTGAGGTAAATCAGCTTTAAAAGGATTTGACAATCCACATGCAAAACCGTAAAACCTCTCCCCCTTTAATTTAACCAGTTAAACTCGTGTGGTGGTGTGTGTATGGCAGGCCAGCACTTAGTTACTTGAAGCTGTTTGGAAAGTGAAGCTTGACAAGGCCGTATACTAAATATGAGTAAAGCCCTGTAGAGGAGTGTCATTTGTGAGCGTTTGGCCAAGCAAGTATGTTACTGTATTTGATTTCTGCGTGGCTTTGGTTGTGCAGTGGTCTGTGGGAGCTGAGGGCAGGGCTCCATCTGCACAGCGTGCTGTGTGGCTGCCCACTCTGGTGTGGCAGTGATTAGCCGGTACGAGAGTCATCTGTGTAAGGGAGAAGTTGGAACTGTACCCATGTGCCCACCTACTTTGATCATCTCAGGTACCACAACTGCAGTTCCCCATGGGAAGGAGGGCAGGGTTTGGCAATACAGTGTAGCAGGAAGCTCATAACACTTTCAGAGTTACCCTCTTTGCCCCTACCATAAATCCTAATGTGTCCTACCATAAATCCTAACTTCCCAGAAGTTTAGCAGAAGATGCAGCTGCTTGGCCTGTGACACAGACTTCAAAACTTCTCTGTCTTCCTCCCACCTGTAGCCTGTCCAGTGAGGAAGCTCCTAAAAAAGCAGACAAGATTTGTCTTTGCATTAAGCAGATATCATAAGTCAATATGATCTCTTGTCCTAAGTAACAGGACAGTCACTAGGACTTAGTGGCTTAGGACTGCTATTAAGTAATACAGGGATGCCTTTAGGTAAGCAGCACTGATACCTTAAGAATATGTTCTTTTTTTTATCATCTCATGGATTTTTTAGTTTGTGTGCGGCACCAAGCACATTCAGTACCCTTGCAGATAAACTGAAGAGCCAGGATGTGTCTCTATGGATTACTTCATGGCTAATAGAAATAAATTGGCCATTACATTATTAGAAAATATCCTAAAGTACTGTTCCACCTGTGCTGGGAGACTCCTGAATCTCCCTGTTGGAATAGGCCCTTGAAAATAGGGTTGAATGACTCCTGAAGGTGGGCATTCCTCATTTCTCTTGTAGTAAGGAAGAAACACAAACTTAGCTTTTGGACGGAATATGTGCCTCTTTCAGGACAAATGATTCACCTTCCCCAGTGCCACCACAAAGAATGAAGAGCCCTATCATATTTTGAAGTAGGTTGGTGGTGGTGGTGTGACTGTAGAGGGAGCCGAAGTGGAGAGGCGTGTTTCTATAAACAGGCTTTCCTAACTAGCTGAAGCGAGAGGTATAATGGGTGCAGATACTCCATTCAACTGACTTAGAATATTCAATTTTATGGTTTTGTTTTGGTGAGACTCTGTAGATGAGAGTGGAGGCACATTTGTGTTTTTCTGAGTCAGAATTGTTCCTAATTGTGTATGTTTTAAATGTTGCAGGTTTTGCCACAGAGACTTTTCTGTCATGAAAAAATCTTTGCTTCCTTCTATATCACAGAAATAACTATAATGCTTGAATGACTGATGTCTATTTTCAGAGCATATAAGTTGGAAAAATAATATTTGTACAAAGCTGAAGTGTTTATACTCTTTCAGCTCTGTTTCAAGTGAAGTAATGGCAGCTTTCACTGGGCAGGCAAGAATACAAAAGGAGGTGAAGTTGCAGGATATGCTTTCTAATGGAGAGGTCAGAATTAGCTGTGCAAATGTCAGTTCTGAATCATGAATCATGCTTATTCCAACAAAGCAGGAAAGCTGTTTTTCTAATCCTGTGAACCAGATGAGTATTGCTGTACTCGATACTCACTGTATATCAGAAGTCACAGAAGGAGTTAACCCCCAAAGACAGCTTCCAGTAAATTCCAAACTTAATGCATTATGCAGAAAAAACCTAGACCCTGTAGCCATAGCTGAATAAATTGATCTTCGCGTTATATCACATAAGGTTCTGCAGTGCTGTGTGCTGTTTACTGGCTGTGTTAGGGAGGCTGGGGGTTAAAGTCAGAAGATGAAATGTCCCTTTGAATGCCCTATGGGAAGCCATCATTTAGATTTTTTTTCAGTCTTTTTGCCTGGAGACAGTATTCTTTTGTTCCGCCTACCATGGAGTGCTAAACAGTGGCCAGAAAATGTAGAAGAGAGCAGCAAGTTACAAATCCACAGGTAAAAATCCATCTCATTATCTGAAGCAACACAATAATGTTAGTTATTTTTATTCCCTGTTTTCAGAATGTGTTCACACTTCTATTGTAAGTGCTGAGCTGGAGTCTCCTCACACTTGCACTCACGTCAGTCAGGAGTCACGGCAGGGAGCTCCGTTCTTCGCCGTGTTTGAGGCAGTTCACTGCCATGCCCTGTACCAGTGACAAGAGCCCAGCCCACAATTAAAACTGCCAATGCTTGCTCATTTTGGAAGTAGTGGATAAAAATAGCGCTATTTTAATGCTTTAAATACAAGAATGATTTTTATCGTCCAGATTTCCAGCTTAGTATGCTGTTCCCTCCCTTATTTTCTCTGGTTGTGTCCCTCCCCCCAGCTCCTGCCAGATTTGATTCTGTTTCTGTGTCAGTGCCTGCAGCAATCCCTAAAGCAAAGTTTTGCCAGTTCCGCTTGCTGTTAAAAGCCAGGCACTTCCACTGCAGAGACGAGTGAAACAAAGTTTTCGAACTCCTGCTCCTTCTCCTTTTGTCTTCTCCCTCTGCACGTACCTTCCCTGGCTCCTTGCCTGCCAGTAGGCAGTTTTCCCTATAAATATAGGGAAAATATAAATATATAAATATATAACAATATAAATATATACCCATATAAAATCTATATTTATATATAGATTAAAAAATAAATATAAAAAATAGTGGTTTCCCACATTTCGGTGCAGTTCATCAGTGGCCTTCTTGCTGTGAAGCAGTTCTCCTGCTTTGGCCTTCCTTCAGCTGGGGGTGGCCACACTACTTCTGGCTAGGGCTAGCTTGTCACAACAGCTTACCTAGTCTGCCCTCTTCTTTCCTAGCAGGCTTCTCAGTTATGGCTGAAGAGCAGGTCACAGGCCACACAAACTGAAGGCCTGTGGGCCCCCCTGGACCATTCTTTCCCCCATCTCATAGTGGTTGCTTTGTGATAGGATGGGTTGCAGGGCTGTATGTGTGTCTCGTTGCATTAACAGTTGTGTTATTGCCATCTTGCTACCTGAAACAAAAGCTCTTGAAACCAGAAGCAGTTTAAAGAGGAGATATTGCTTTATTTGACGTTGGGTGCTAGGTGGAAATCCACAGATCTGGCACACCTTACCAGGGACATTCACCCATTATTTATACCCAAAAGATTCTCATTATTCCACCTACCTAATACATAACTCCACCTAGGCTTACATATTCATTAGGGTGACTGAATAGCCCTTTTGCACATGTGTATTAAATTTTCCAGCATCAGCAAAACACTCCTGCACAGGCATGAGTTCCTCGGTGGTCATTTGGGTAGGGATACCTTTCCTCACATTATCCTTTGAAGGTATTGAGTCATCTCAGAACAGTAAAAGTTTACTGTAAGTTTGCCAATTTCTTGAGGATGATAAGGATATCCTTTGAAGTAGCCACAGCTCTGTCTTAACTGGTATGGGAGTA
Organism: Limosa lapponica baueri; assembly: GCA_002844005.1. Lineage (NCBI taxonomy): Eukaryota > Metazoa > Chordata > Aves > Charadriiformes > Scolopacidae > Limosa > Limosa lapponica. Next base: position 968,842 of record KZ505743.1, read on the forward strand.
CGTATTTTGACATATGAGAGAACCTTGAGGTGATTAACTACTTCTTGTTATCCCATCCTTATCACTATCAGCTCAGTGACCGTTTTCTCACAGAGTAAGAAGTTCAGTGATTAACTCATTTTAGTTAGCATACAGTTATAAACAAAGCAGAGGCCTGCCTTTGGTAACAATCTGATTAGAGTGACTTGCATTTTTTTCAAATGACAGACAAGAGCCATTATGTGATAGTGAGAAGCCATGACATGCATCTCCTCCAAGTACCTCATGAAGAACTGTCCTCATAAAAAGAAAGTTATTTTGGTCTTTATCCTTTGCAGAGCCCAGATGAGGTTTGATCAGGCACCAAAGCAACACAGAGGTCCCAACCACTTTGCAAACAAAAGTGCAATTGGTACACTTAAGGGCATGTCTTTAAGTACTGACTAAGGCAGCTGTTGTGCTAGGCCAGAAGGCTGAAGATCGAAAGGAGACCTAAGAGGTGAAACACCTTCTGAGGGGCAAAAAGGGAGGAAGTTGCTAGGGGCAGACTAGAGTGATGTCAGTGACCTGTTACTATATATGATATAGATCAAGGCAGAGAGATTTTGCAAAAGAATCTGTAGGAATGTAGTTTTCTGGAGTCCTGCCACAGGGATAGTTAAATATCTGATGAGCTAAACACTGATGGAACCTGTTTTCCCCTGACGTATTTTAGTTGTGTGTAAAAGATAGCTCATATTTGGCTTTACAGAGGCTGTCTCAGCACTCTTGGTAATCGCTGTTAATCTTAATAGAAACAGTCACAAAGGTCCTGTGCCCATGGTAATTCTGCTGGGGTAAATCATAGTTGAGATAAAGGCCTGCAGCCCAAAGCAGGGTCCAAGACAGTGTGAACTATGGGACTTCATACTCACATAGTGAGTATGGGAGTATGTATCACAGAGTGACACTCCATTTCAACTCCTGATGGCATTAAGCTCAGAATTGGCAGTTGTAACTGAAAAATTGAAAATACATATTTCATAGGGTTACCACTGAAGGTGTTGTCCTGGGAGTTACTAGGTGATCTGCAGTGTTATAGATCCTGTGTTTTTATGATGAGTCATATGATAGCTGACATTTTTCTTGAAGATCAAGCTCCTGAATTCCAGTGATTTATTTTATTTTTATCTTTTCATTTTTTAAGTTAGACAGTAGTAATTCCACCCTTCCGTGGCCAAAGTTTCAAAACATGACTCAGATGCACTCTAAGAGTCCGGGCAGCAATGGCAGTTAAAGGACAACCCAGCAGTTGTTTTTTGGTTGGGTTTTGGTTGTGTAGTTTTTTTCTTCCTTTATTTCCATGGTCTCTGTGGCTAGTCTTGTGATTTTCTAACTCATAATTTTTGAATCTTTGGGGTTGATTATGGTTCTGTCTTTTCTTCCTTGTATTACTGCACTGAACATAATCAGTATAATTAAGAATAACCATCGGGATATATCCGGGTCTTAAAAGCAAAGCTTAGATCATGCATTTTCCTTGACTTGTTCCCTCCTGCAATTAATTCATCAATATTTGTAAGGCAAAGAATGTGGCTTTACATCATCACCTCTCCACTTTCATGATGCTTGCAGTGTCCCCATCACTATCAAAGTTCTGCTGAGGTTATAGATCATGTACTGGGGGTGGTAGGCAAAATAAAAAAAAAAAATGCAGTGTTTAGTACTGTTCCCGGCAAAGCCTGATGTCTTTCTGTTGGATAAGAAGGTAATGCAGCTTGGACATTCTTCATAGCGGCTACTGTGCTTTCCAACCACTGAGATTTGAAATTCTGGTGTTGTGCCCTTTGGGAGAACAAGGACAATCTTCTTTAAGGCTTTCTGACAAAGGCATTGTCCTCCTTCCAGATATCCACGATGTAGCGAAGTCTGAAATTCAAGTCTTTCCCATCAGGTGGAATTATTTCACAGCAGCTGAGTAGCTGAGTTCCCATCCAACATCTCCCTCAGCAATTATTTTTTTTAAAGGGATGGGATCTATCTGCTCAGCAATGCAATTTTATATGTATACATGTGCCAGAGGCACTGGATGAGAGAAGTGAAATGCAGTAACAGTCTTTTACAAGATAGGAGTAAGAGAAATTGGCTGCTGTTTCTGAAATGCATCCTAGGACATAAATAAAGTTTTCCAGTGTAAATATTCCCAAAAAGACAGCATGTTGGTTTAGGCTTTATTTAAATGTTGTTGGCTTTTGAGAGTTCTGTAAGGATACTAAAAAATAAGAGGAATGTAAACTATGTCCTGAGGCCTCAATGAAACTTACACATCTACAAACAGTAGACACAAAGCAAACAACTTCAAGACAGAGGATAGACTTTAGGTGAGGTGCAATGTTTATAAAATCCTGAGAAATTGTTAAAAAGACATGAACTATAGAGTAAAAGTGTTGTCCTGCAAGCCTGGCTCTGCCAGAATCCATGGAGTTGATATTTCTTATGTGGCTGCACTGGTGGCTCTTCCATAATATCCAGCACACGGGTTGGCTTGCATGTTCCATGCATTTTAACCACGGTGACTGATCTGTGCTGAACGGGTTGATTGAAAGCTTCATAGCCAAGAAACCACAGTTTTATTTGGAGCCCTCTCCATGGACAAGGAAGCAAGGAAAGCTAGAATTAGGCTTCCTGTAGAAGTCAAAATAAGAAAACTAACATTAGAGAGTAGATGGCAAAACTTAAATTTTAGGAAACAAGCACACATTTTAGGACAGCTTCCTTCAGATGTGCAAATCTGTATTTTCTTCTTTGACTGTCCCATTATATCCACTTCTTTTTTTTTTTTTTTTTCATGCAAAATGAAACGTTGCTTCTGTCCACAGTGTTCAAGTGACTTTGGTTTCCTGAACAGGAGAAGACCTTGAGGTGTTGGCTCATGGGATATGAAGTGTGCAGCAGGACAGTGAAGCATTTTTAGAGATTGACATTCAGGTGACTACAAGAAAAGGAGCAATCTTGCTGGTCATGAACCACTCATTGCTTGTGGACCCCTTAGGGAATAAGTGAATACACTTCCCTAGAGAAGAACCGTACCAACTTGTCATCCTCCAGACAGGATTTTGTTGATTAGAAATAGGTCTGAGCTCATGTGACTTAGAAGGAGATCAATCTTTCCTGGATTTCTAAGTCCTCAGAGTCTAGTAGCAGTCTGTGATAAGAAGAGAGTGATGTTGAGGTTCACATCTGACTCCAGATTTCATCTCAGACCCTTTGCAGATGTTGATTTCAGCATCAGCCTGATAGGGGAAAGTCAAACTTGTCTTTAGTTTGGAACTAGGTGGGTTAGCACAGTGCCAGACCGTATTAGTGAACAACACACCAACACTTGTTAGAGCAATGTGACAATATTAGGGAGAGTAAACTGCAGTTTCACTTTAAATCGTAGGTGCTGAAGCATGGAAGAAAGTCTGTCCACCTGGGCAGTTTATCCAATACCTTGAACTGCCAGAGGCATGAATAGAGAGGCACTGCACTGTCAGCCTCTGTTACAAGATTTTTGGGGAGAGAAAATTCAACCACGGTCAGTTCTGGAAGTCCTAAAATCCCTTTAGCTTTTGCCAGTAATTTAACCTGTTCAGAAATTAGGTGGCCCCAACTACCTAGACTTCTGCTAGTAATTTAATTAAAGCCTGTCACTCTAATTTAGAAACTTAACGTTTATGACCTTGCAGTGGATTGTTGCTTTCCAGATAGCTTTTTTTTTTTTTTTTCCCCAAATAAAGTTGCTTGGTTTGGAGATCCCTCCTTGGGAGAGGTCCAAGCATATTTTCATCCGTTTGTTCCAGTGGGTGAGTCTTGGCAGAACCTGGCATGGCCGGGGATGGCACAGGAACGAGCCCAGCCTCTCGACAAACATAATGTGCTTGAAACAGTTTACCTAAGGACCCGCCTTCATGTGGCTTTTGGCTCCAGTGCGGCGGGCACTAGGGAGGACTGAGTTGTGTCTGTGCCAGAGGCATCCATCGTGACACGGCTGTCCAGTGAAACACGGAGCCGCATGAGCTCAGAGCTGAAGGCAATGTAGATGCAGCTCAAGTCTTTGCAGTTTGAACAGCAGATGTCTTTCCCCAGTGCTCAGTTGTGAGCTGCTTGGCATCCTGCCACAGGCTTCCTGTGTGAACTTGGGTGAGTCACTTCATCTCTCCCTTGATATTTGCCTGTATTGCTTATCCAGGCTTTTAGGACCATAGATTGTCTCTTGCTGGGTAGGGGGGCAGTCCCTCATTATCAGGTTGTTTTGATCGTTACTGGAACCCAGATAAATTAATACAGCTATTAGTTTCTCTTCAACACGTGGTAAATAAGAGGTACCATTCAGAAGAGAGGAGCAATTTGCCATAATGATGATTATATTACCACAGATTTTATAGAACACTAGATTCATGACCTTTTGAGTTCCTACCACACCTACTTCAATGAGGCTTTGTTCTTCTGCGTGGCTTCTGGGAGTTGTTGCAACACAAATAATTAAGAACAAGAAATGTTTACCTGGGGCTTAAAATTGAGCCAGCCTGTAACATGCTGCCAGCATTCTGCACCCACTGAGTGCTCCCAGTGAGCTCACCATAACCATGGGACCTTCTTCTATGCCATTAAAGTCACTGGGAGTTTTGCCACTGATTACAAAGGCAGTAAGATCAGAGACTTTAGGTCAGTACTAGAGCATGCTAGTGACGAGAAGGATGTGTGATTTGGATGAAGAGGGAAGACTTTTCTCTCAGCAAAACGGCTCAGAAATCCATTGAAAATGTTAACGAGAGACCTTTTTATTTCCTTCTGGAAAAAGCATGTATATTTAATTCCTGTAATAAAATATTCTAATGGTAGTAAATAGTGAAGTTCTAGAAGGAAAAAAATTGATTTCTCAGCAGAGGGAAGAGGAAATTACGAATCCCAGGTTGCCTATTATCGGTTGACTAGCAACACTTGGCCACAGAGAGCAATATGAACATAGTTTTAACACACAGGTGGGTACAAGAGAAGGGCTGTGCTATATGAAGCCAAATATCTCCTTAAAGTGGTTCAACCTACTTTTCCAAATATATTACAAAGTGACTCAGACTGAAACTGTTGTAGATAGTCTGTTCCACTTCAGATAGTTGCATATTCATTTTAGCCTTAGAAAAAAAAAGTTTATGTTGGCCTTTTCTGTTCCTTGTAGTCAGACTGGCTTTTCAAAATAGTTTTTGAACTAAAAATATATTTCCTGAAATTCATACACTGGGACAAAAAAATGTCTCTTCCCTTACTGCTACCACACTGAAGCAGATAGTGAGTACTAAGGCTCAACCAGTAAGCAAGTAATTCTTTAATGCCTGGGTGCAGAAATGTAGCTGTTGGGTCAAAGTAGACTTCTGCAAGACAGACTGTCATTGCAAATTAGTTTGAGTTCAAGTTCCCTTGAGCTGCCCAGGAAGACTCCAGTAGCCTTACATGAGCTTAGCAGATGCCCTGTTGCATTTCCAGTTTGAGTTTCACCCTCAGCCTCTGGCAGACCATCTGCCTTTAAGTTGAAAGTCAGTTCCAACTCTTTGTTTTTCTATGTGAACAGTAATTCAATTAAGGACAACACCTAGGTTATGCTTCAGGTTAATAAAGACAAACTTGCAAAATTCATCATGATCCATGTCATAATGATGTCACCCACCTAACGTGCATTCCCACTATGGTATCCACAGTTACTTTGGCACACAGACCGTGGTGCAGTATATTGTACAAGGGGGACAGATATGCTGCCTGTGCAAAATGCAAATGGGTAACTGCAGGGTAGTTATTTCAGCGCAAACTGGACTCAGAATAAGCTTGATTGTGCAAATTACAAACACCTTTTGCTCCCTCTAAAGTCAATAGAAGTTGATTTCACTTTTCAAATTTCACTTTGATTAACCTGGTCTTGACACTGTGGCACTTGCTCTGTTGTAAAGAAAATTGGTAGCTGTGAAAGATCAAAGATTTTCTAATTTAAGGTGGGAGGGAATATTTGCTGCTGCTGAAAACCTTATCTTCATAATGAGCTATAACGCAATCTGATAATCTACCATTATTGAGTTTCCTTCTCTTTTTTTTTTTTTTCCTCAAGCTGAAATTATGTCACCTGTAGACAGAAATAAGGAAAGTGGATTGCAAATGCCAAACCTATGCAAATTTTGTGACATCAAAGTAACAACCTGCTCAAACCAACATCTGTGCAAGAGCAACTGCAACATCACTGCTATCTGCGAGAATAATAGTGAAGTCTGTGTAGCTATATGGTAAGTTATTTCTTCGTACAGGTGGGGAGGGGAGCACACCCTCATCCATCATTATTTGGTACTTTCCTCAATTGCTCTGATATTCAGAATGTCCCTGCTACCTCACCAGACTTTGCTCTCTCGCTTCCAACTCATATCTGTGCTCAGCATACTGAGAGTTGCTTGAGGTTAACAACAATTCTGATATGAAATGTTCTGGGGATTTTTTTCTTCTAAAGCAGTTCTGTTCTATTTTATGCTGTTATTGGAAGAGAGGCATGTTTTTGCTCAAACCATTATGCTGCATCCACCCACAGCACTCAGAGTAGAAACAGATTTGAAACTCAGAGGATTGTGGTGGAATTTGCTGAAGACAGACAATTGTCTCCCAGGTTTCATAGTGAACTAGATTATGTAGATCAATCACGGAAGACTTATTTGCCATGTGTAGGTAGAAATACTTTCTCTTAATGGTAAAAAAAAATCTTCTGTGTATGTAGTGTCTCTGATGTAGGCATGTTGCTTTTTTTATATAGCATATGTCTAGGTTCAAAGAAATCAAGAGTATATGACAATGAGTTGTAACGCTTCTTTAGGATTTGTTGACTCTAAACTTGCATTCTAGTCTAAAAACTGGGGTTTTGCCCTTCCATAAATGGTAAGCCAATCCTACCAAAGAAAACCAGAAACACTTTTAATGAGTTCATAAGTGGGCAAAAGAACAGAACTGAGTATTTTCAACATTGCTGCTGGTTTAGGAACACAATTAGAACCACTTACAGAAAGGCATAATTAATTTATTGAGGGATTAGTTGTGTCCATTGACTTGAAGAGATGTTCAGCATAAATGGAAGCAGACACTTGAAATGCAGGATCAGTCCAGTGTGCCGTGCCATATTTGTTCTATGCTCCTTTCGTAAGTGCTCAGTGTCTATTATTGCCATACAAAGTGGCTGTAGTACAATTTAAGATACATTCTGGATTTTCCATGCCAATTTATCCAAAGGGCAAATGATTTGAGAACTGTATTTACAGTGTTCTTTTCCTCTGAGTCTTGTGTCAAGAAAACAAAATCTGTGGTCCAGGATAAAACACAGGACTATGGTCCGGATTATCAGCTGTAAATATATCTCTGACAGTGAGGCAACTCTGTCTTGTACCAGTTCTATGGTTGGTATTGATTTGTTTTTGTTTTTAAATTATAAGGGTAACTCCTTCAATGCAGAAATTGTGCTGATTGTATGCTTCAAAAGCAAAATGAAGAGGCCAACTCACTAGAAATTCCTCAGATTTTGAGGAAACAATTCAGTTTTTATCATAATTTCCCACAGATTTTTACTGTCTGCACAGTGACCACAAAAACCAAAACTATGTTCTGAAGTTCACAGCAGTTCATTGAGCATTAGTTTAATAATTCTGGGTGAGATTTTCAAAGGCACTCATTGGAGCTTAGTGGTAATATGATACAGGAGTATCTGTGCCATTGTACAAATGCCCCAGTGTGAGGAGCCCAGACAGCCAAATTTACTCCATTCAGGAAAGCCGGAGGAGAACATATGATACTCTTTAAATCCCATTTGAGTGCTCCAAAGAGGCAAATTTTGGGCAGGCGCAGTTCTGTCTGCTCCCTTTGTAAAATATCCTTCTTTGATTTCAGTTTTTTCCTTTTCATTTTTAGGAGACAGAACGATGAAAATGTGACATTAGAAACGATATGCCATGATCCCCAGACAGCACTGTATGGTCACATGTTGGATGACTCCAGCTCAGAGCAGTGTGTGATGAGGGAAAAAAAGGATGATGGGGGACTGATGTTCATGTGTTCCTGTACAGGTGAAGAATGCAATGATATGCTCATTTTTCTATCAGGTAGGTTTAATAATTTACGCTGCATTCCTAGGCTAAACCTTGCAAGTATTAACTGTCATACCAATGGATTTTGGAATTGCATTTTGTGGAGAAAAAGTTCTAGTGGTAGGAGCTATTTTGGTCTCTTACAAGTCTTGCGAAATCTCAACCTTTTCCATGTTCAGAGATTATTTCTTCTTGCCAGGCTATCCTCCTTTTGAAGTAAGTCTGAGACTCAGCTAAAGATATTGAACTTAAAAGCTGATGAAAAGAAAGATGAAAGCAAGATGTTTAGAGTTGTTCTGTTGACACACCAAAATGCAACATATGCTAATTACATTATAAAACATAAACAAGAGGCAAATGTCATAGTTTAAGTCATGCCTTTTCTAAAAGGCTGTATTGCCATAGTGTGACATCTATATATACAGATACTACTGAATAACTTGATAGAATGGGAATTTAAAGTCAGCTTCTCTGTTGTAACTGACCATCTGCACTTGTTTGGTGGTGGGCGTGAAGTAGCTAAGAAGGTTACTTCACTGGTGGAATGCTACCTCACGCTTACTATGGCACAAGGGTGTGTATGTGTGTTCAGTTAAACCAGTGAAATCTGAGCATAGACCAAATCAAAAGTGCCCAACCTGGCCTCATTCTACTTCATGAATGCCTATATAGACCACTGCAAATACTGTAAAAGCAGTGCAGGTGTGTGGACCTCCTGCTGCCCACACAGATGTGCATGTGTGCGCGCGCACACCTCACTTTATTTCCTCTTACTTGCTGGATCCCACAATGATTCTGTAACTGAGACTGAGTCACGTCTCTCGCAGGTAAATGTGACGCCTCATGTGGAGAACTTTGTGTGCACCCACTTCTAAACGAGTATGGCACACATTCTTATCATCTGTAAGCTCTTCAGAGAAGGATGTAATAGAATCTTCATCATCTGAGATAGTGAAGGGTTGGGACACTGTTTCCACTTCTGGGAAACATGGTGTGTGACTGTACTGAGGTGGACAACAATGTGAGTGGCTTCTAAGTCCCACCTCCCAGTCCTCCAAGAAGGCTAACTAGTTTAGGTTGCAAAACCACACCAGATTAGTAAAAAGCAAGCTAGAAAGTCTTTGCCTCCCTTGGCCCAGGCTATTCATATCTTTTGCCACCTCCTCCCCTCTTCCGCATCCACTGCCCAAGCTTGATTTGAAACCAGACAACCTGACTGCTGATCCATGGTTGTACAACTAACCCTCACTTGGGTGGGCTTTAAAGGAGTTCAAGTAAATACTGGTATTGATGTGAGCACAGGTAGAAGACCCAGGACCTAGTTCTAACAGATTGCCTTCATTTTACTGAAGATAATGTGTTCCCAGTGAAAAGATCTTACCCGACGTCAGCTGTCTAGAGATTTTATACAAAGCAAACCACACCCTTGTGGATTTTGGCTAATTTGTTATATAGATGTTTCTCCTGCAGCTATGTAGCTGAATACAATCACTCTGACAAATCTCTGTCTTCTGTGTGTATGTTTATGAAAACCATTCCATAAATTCAACGCCAAGTGCCTTCATTCCCATCAACTCTGCAGCCCCTCTCACTGTTCCAGAACAGCCTAAAAGGAGCTGCAGTATAAATTAAAACCCAGTCTTTTTACCCTAATTCCTTTCACTCTTCCGAGTGGAGCTTTTCCTTCTTGGTCATGTGCTTGTAAGCACTCTAGGTGACTCAGGAAAACTGTGTCTTGCATTCACACGTAATAAGTGAATAACTACAGATAAAGTAATGTAAAACTTCAGTTTGTAACATTTCCAGTTCATTCACAAACACAAGCATTAACTCCAGTTAGGAGGAGGGAGAGTTGAGGCTTTGTCATTCCTTTTTTATTGTTGTGGATTAGTGTTTCTTTTAAATGAAAACAGCCCCTTTGGGTTGCTTGCCTGGTTAGCCATGGCAGGAAGACAAACGATTTTTACAGTATCAGACATGCGGTTTCCTGTCTGTGTTTAACTTTGAGCAGAACATCACAGCCAGCTGGTCCACGGCTCCTCCAGACAACTAGATAATAGCCTGTAATAATTTTGCCTTTGGAATGACTGTCATCCAGATCTATTCTGTACATTGTTCTTGCCTTTTTTTCTCTCCACATTTCTTGTACACCAAAGAAAGAATTTTTGCGGTGTTTTTGCACATCCTATAGTTTTAGAGAGTAGAAAAAAGCTAGTCTAAAAAAGCCTAATCAAAAAATGGTTATACTCATTTATTAGCAGAAACTGAGACTATAAAAAAAGATTGTAATTTTTCACCTGTTAATCACATCCTTTCCTTTCAAGCTATTGCTATAAATTATCAGCGTTCTAGTTCTTCTTCCTCCTGGGTGCAGACTTAAGACAGACCAGATTTAGTTTGTTCCTGGTGTTTCTGAGGTAAGAAAGAAAATTGTGGCTAAGGCAACAAGTTCTAATTTCCACCAGAGGTTAGTCACTATTTTCCAGTGATTCACAGCTGAGCTGTTATTGCTTATAGAAAAATTGGTTTATAGCACTGTTGGCTTGTATCACTCTTGACTGTGAAGGGTAAATCTGCTGACTCCATTTTTAGACACAAACATCTAAAGATTTTGGGTAGCAGGAGGTGTTGTGACTCACCCAAGGGTGGCTTTGGAAATGTTTGAAGTAGTTACATCCAAATCAAATGCTTGTTTCTTGTACGAACTTTCATTTGAATTGCCAATCTGCAAAATAAGCAAGACACAGTCAGACATGTGCTTAAATGTGCCTGTAGTTCTGCTGTGTCAGGGGGCTTCTGACCCCGATTCTGATCCCTGGCATTTCAGGCCACAGGCAGCTGGTGGAAAACACTGTGTGCAGAATCACTCCAAACAATGTTTTATAGTTCTTGGAGAAATAATATACAGGGGACAGGTAGCCGTTGCAAATCTGACTACTCTGTGTTTATTTTTTTAATCCATTTTTTTTGCCAAACAAAATTGTGGGTGACTGGCGAGCAGCTTACTCCCCTGTGGTGGAAAAGTGCTTCTCACAGCAAAACTCAATGCGAGTCTGTTTTAATTATTATTTATTCAAATGTCTAATGTCAGTGTTACCAGAAGGCAAAGCCAGGGAGCAAAACCACTGGAAAAGACTAGCCAAAATCAGGGGGGGAAAGGCCCTGGCTGGCAAGAGGTTGGCTAGGTAGCAGACAGGGGCCTGGTCCTGCTGTCATGGAAAAGATGAGTGCAGGACTGGACTACCAAGGTTTTTTTCCTCCCTGATGTCTAGTTGTGTCTGATGGACCTTCTGCATCTTGGTTTGCCTTCTTATGTTTTGACCTGTTGTGATGAACCAGGTCTGTCTGTAGTTGTTTGCACAATTCCAGGCCTCCCTTGGTGTTTGGGCGGCTTGGTTCCTCAGCCTTCCCTTCACCACACCATCTCTCAGCCTCTATTCATCAGCCAGTGCAAGCATGACAAATGCCTGACAAAGTTCTTCTTTATTAACAATCCTAAGCTATTTGGCTGAGGTCAAGGCTTCTTTACCCAAAGGGACTGTGCTCTTTCCAGCCTCACGTCTGACCCGTTCTCTGTGGGCAGAGGTGACCAGGCATTCATTGTAGCCGAGGAAATGGGATACCTGCATGTTGTTGAGTGCATGACCTACCTGCTATGCAGTGCATCTTCTCCTGGTGAGCAGGCTCATTCAGACACGTTCATTCAGCGGCATGCAAAAGGGTGACCCCAGCACTGGAGGCTGCAGACAGGAAAAGAAATCCTTTAAGTACTGTTGCAGTTCTATATGCAGTTGTTATCCTGGGCATCAAGCTCAAGTCCAAGCTAAAATGGAGAGAGCTCAAACTTTGGAAACAGGATTTGTAGGCCAGCTCTATTTGGTTTAGAGTCATTTCATTCTTATAGTTTGTGGTGATCGTTTTTCATCCTCACCTGTTTTGCCATGCAGTGCAGATCTCCATGCAGTTTGCAAGTGAGGTGCCTGTGGGATTGTTCAGGTAGTCTCTGTTTATTCCTCATATACTGCAAGATGAGGTCATTATTTTGGGCATTCCCACCGCACCCATTTGTAATATTGTAGAAACCTTTAGCAGCAACAATATATACAGGTTTTAACGATTATCTGAATCATCCAGACAGTTGCCTTGAAATATCAAAACTTCAATCGTAGAGATGACTGACAGGCCAACAAGTGTTTATAGGAATAATGAAGCTAATTGGGGAAGTGTATCCAAGGGGGGAGGGTGTTGTGCTGCTAACAGTCTTCGCATCGATCATGGTTGTACTAAGTTTGCTAATTGAGAGTGTAAGAGACATAAGTATTTGATTAATCAGTTGTGGCTGAGTCATTTGCCCAAACGAATTACAGCCTATGGATTTGCAGTGTCAAGTGCTGTGATTGCTCACTGTGTACGGTTGTTACCTGGGAGACCTGGTGTTGTTCTGCTTCCCAAACCACCGCAAGCATGCCTGCATGATGGCTTGTCCTGTGCCCAGCTGGACAATGTTTTAGAATTTCCTTAACTTAGGATCTTTCGCTTGTCTCTAACATGTTACCCTGTCTTTTCCTTTCTTTCTCTCCTCTTCCTCTCCTTATGTTGTGGTTTAACTCCAGCCGGCAGCAAAGAACCACACGGTCGTCGCTTACCCCCTCCAGCCCCCGCTGGAATGAGGGGAGAATCGGAAGAAAAAGGCAAAATTCGTGGGTTGAGAACAAGGCAGTTTAATAGAACAGCGAAGGAAAGAGGAAAACAACAACAATAATGCTGACAGAGGAATGTACAAAACACGATTAATGTACCACTGCTCACCAACTGGACCCCAGAAGCCCCAGTCTGCTCCCAAGCAGTGATTTCCTGCCCCCTGCCCCGGCCAGCTCCCCGGCTATAGACTGGGCTATATACTGGCCACGGCAGTCACATGGTATGAAATATCCCTCTGGCTAGTCTGGGTCAGCAGACTCCCCCTCTCCCTGCTGTGTCCAGTTCCAGCTCCTTGTGAAAATTAACCCTATCCCTGCCAGCACCAGGACATTATCCACGCCTTATTCCCAGATCTTACAGTTTCCAATTAATTACCACCACTTTTCCCTATCTTCAATATATGTATATATATATGCACATACAAATATGATTCCCTTAGTCTATGGGACATCCCTCTAAAATGTCTGTTGAGTCCCTTTAATCCATGACTTTGGGCTCCATCTGTTAGAACAGTCTCACAGGGCAGGCAAGATGGTGTGTGGTGCTGGAGTGTTGCATGTTGTATTTGGAGCTTGCGGCTGGTGTATCTGGTGCGGCCCATGCCCACAGTCCGTGGGTTGAAGATATCAATCTTGTGGAAGTTGCTGTGTGCCAGCTGCTGAGGTCAGTTCTGATCCCATCACTGCTGAACTTACTCATTTTCATCAAAGTTTATCTGTCATTAGTTTGGGTTATTCTTACTGCAGTACAACTGATAGCAATTATAGTAATGATGACATGCAGTGGCAGGGTTATTTAGCAATTAACATCATACAATTTGATTCATTGGCTGTTCTCATCCAAAATCAGATCCCCATGAGATATGTGTTGGACCTCTCCATCCTTACACATCACCCACCAAGGACACTCAGGTCCTTGAGCGAAAGCAATCCCATGGATGGGTTTGCCTTTGCCTGAGGCAGGACTAACCCAGACTGTCTTCCCTAACGTATTCTGCATGTGCACTAGGAGGAAGTTTTGAGTGGGCAGGGTCAGCTTGATTGATAGATCTCCTGTGTAAACTAGCCAGGTAGCTTTTGCTAAATGTATATCCCAGTGTTTTAAAGTCCCACCACTCGTTGCTCTTGGTGTAGTTTTTAGCAGTCCATTCTATCATTCTGGCTCAATTCACCTTATCCTTCAGCAGCTTCTGCAACTCGTCATGTAGGACTCCACACATCAGCCTTCCACTTTTGATGCTTTCCCACAATCTGGCAGGACCCATCAGTGAACAGGTCATATTTATTCTCATTTTCTGGTAGTTTATTACATGGTGGAGCCTCTTCTGCGTGTGTCACCTCCTCTGGTGATATTCCAAAATCTTTGCCTTCTTCCATGATCACTTCCAGAATTCCTGGGTGACAGGGGTTTCCCATTCAAGTTCACTGTGTGATCAGTGCAATCCACTTAGTCCACATAGCACCGGTTGCTTGGTGTGTGGCAGGGACCCTTTCTTTGAACATCTAGCCCACCACCAGCAGTCGAGGTGCTAAGAGGAGCTGTGCTTCTGTACCAACCACTTCTGAAGCAGCTTGAACCCCTTCATATGCTGCCAGTATCTCTTTTTCAGTTGGAATGTAGTGGGCTTCGGATCCTCTGTATCCCTGACTCCAGAACCCTAGTGGTCTCTCCTGGTGCCTTCTGCCAGAGCGTCCAGACTGTGGTGTAGAGCACATTTTTAACATCTTTTCCTGCCTGGACTGGCCCCAGGGCTACTGCATGAATTATTTCTTGTTTAATTTGTTCAAAGGTTTGTCATTGCTCAGGGCCCCATTTAAAGTCATTCTTCTTATGGGTCATTTGATATAGAGGGTTTACAATCAGACTGTAATCTGGGATACGCATCCTCGAAAAACCCACAACAGCTAAGAAAGTTTGTGTTTCCTTTTTACTAGTCAGTGGAGACATAGCTGCTATTTTATTGATTGCATCCATTGGTATCTGACAGCATCCATCTTGCCATTTTTTTCCTAAAAACTGGATCTCCTGTGCAGATCCCTTGACCTTACTTCATTTTATGGTAAAACTGGCTTTCAGAAGGATTCAAACTATTTTATTGCCTTTCTCAAAAACTTCTGCTGTGTTGTTCCACATGATGGTGTCATCAATGCATATTGGAGGCATTCTGGAGTTTCACCCCCTTCCAGAGCAGTCTGAATCAGTTCATGGCAAATGGTAGGGCTGTGTTTCCACCTCTGGGGCAGTCGATTCCAAGTGTACTGGATGGCCCTACAAGTGAAAGCAAATTGTGGCCTGCACTCTGCTGCCAGAGGGATTGAGAAGAACGCATTAGTGATATCAGTTGTGGCATACCACTTGGCTGCCTCGGACTCCAGTTCATACTGAAGTTCTAGTATGTCCGGCATGGCAGTACTCAGCAGTAGTGTGACTTCATTCAGGCCACGATAGTTAGCTTCCACTCTCCATTAGATTTTCACACTGGCCATATGGGACTATTAAGGGGTGAGCAAGTCTTGCTTAAAGTGCCTTCAAGAGGATCAGAAGTAAGATCAGGCCTTCTGCTCTGTCTGGGGAACTGCCTGCTGAAAACTGGAGCGGCGCTTTTTCTGTAAGAATCCCCATTTATAATTGTTCTTCCTTGCAACTCATGTACGTGGGCCTGTAGGATCAGGGTGGGTTGTCCATCCCACTTCCTCATCTACTCTCCGTGGTCACACAGGTAAAACACAGGGTGCCTCTATATTCTCTCTCTTGACTAGAGAAGCTCCGACTCCTAATAGCTGAGGTACTTGCCTGTGCAGGTGGGGAGAAGGATCTCAGACTTAAGAGCAGACATAAGACTTGTGCGCAAACAGCTGCCAGGCTGTAAATACTCATGTGATGAGTTGTCCGGTGCTCAAGGAGCAGCAGAAGGGAGGTGATTACAGCTGGACTGCTTCCAAGTGAATTTTAACAAAGGCCTTCATTAATCTGTTTTTCTGTTACCCAGCTAACTCGTTCAGAAGGTAACTTGTCTTCCAGCTGCCCCGTAAGAGAGGTCAGCAGCATTGTGTAAGGTTGCGCAGAGCCTCTCGCCGCTCCTCTGTTGGCTTTGCTCCCTCGCTTTCCTCTTAGGTATTCGCAGCCACAGAGTCCCACCCAATGCCTGCAGCTGTGTGTAACCAAAGGAGAGGCTGTCTAATACTGAACGTCTGATTCACTTAGTGGGATAGAAAGGAAATAGAATGGAAAGAGGCAAAAGAAGCCAAAATTTTGTTTTGCTCTGTATTATTTATATTGTTTGCTTCCTAGGAAAATAACCATGCAGAGCTCAGTTACAGATTTGTGTAAAAACAAACTAGGCAGTGCCTTTCCAGTCTGGTTGGCATATTTGTTACAATTTGCATCACTTGAGAGCTTAATAAGCGTGGGAATGTGGCCAACCTTTTATCAGGTTGTCATGGAAGAGACTTTAATAATTACAGACAGAAACAAACTGTAACTAACACTGGCAACATAATATTTTGGGAAAGGTTGGAGGGGTGAAACTCAGGCTGAGAATAAAAATAGTGTTTAATGTGTGGCATCTGTTGGAACATATTGAAACTGGAGAGATTGATTTGTTCCAGAAAACCACCAGCAAACAGCAGCAGACACCGAGTTGTATAACTGAGGCATGTATCACAGAAACACAGTCCATCAATGTAAAGTTAGAACATGTCGGCTTTCAAATCACTGAGTAGGAAAGCTCAACTACAAAAATGTGTGAGAGATGCCATGTACACACAGTGAAGTGTCCTGTTAGAATGGGAGAGATAAGAAGGGAATGCATCCAGGGTTAGGAGATTTTAAACAAATGGGTGCTGTGCCAACAAACCAAAGAATTACACTTTCTCGCCAGCAGTGAGGGAATAAAACAGCAACAAACTATTTGTTCTGTTTTAGAGCTTAAGAGTTTCTTAAATCTCCTGGGTGCTGGATAGCATACTTGGCAAACAGCTGAAAAATGAAATTTTGCTTACAGTAGATAAAATATCCATTACATCATTGCTGCCCTGCCTTTTCACTGAAGTAAGGCACCCAGAGGCAGTTTCCTGCCTCCCGCCCCCGTGACTAAGATGCAGCCATTCCTGTCAGGTGACAGAGGCATATGCATGACTCTTCCAACATGTAGCCCATATAACTGGGTCACGTAACTGGGGATTTTCCCTGGGCATAACAGAGATGGCTTGGGTCCTGATTACCTGATTCTGGGTAGTCATGTGCCAAGGGCAAAGCTGCTGCCCCTAGGGAAGAGCAGCAGTGAACATGCCACAGGTCTCCAAAACTGCGCATACCTTACTACCTCTTGGGGAAAAGAGGTAAGTGGTGGCACCGGGACAATGGCCTGCATTAAGTGCTCTGAGGGCTGGGTCTGGTTTGCCAGCTATATGTTGACTGCAGAGCAACATTCAGGCTGGCAAATAACCAAAAGGTCAAGTGAACGAGTTGCAACACCTTCAAGCAAACATCCTTAGGGCTCAAATTCTGAGCCATGAGGGTGGCAGGGCTTTAGAAAGACAACTTTAGAAACAGATTCTAGAGATGGCTTTAACCTTGTCACTCCTACTATCTTTGAGCCCCTATAACAGGCCAGGCAGACCTGCCAACTAACAGAGCTAGTGCCTCTCTAGGAGGCTGTTTCAGCAGATACTATGTTTTGGATACCCTGGCAATATCCTATTTAGACTAAAAGATGAAGACATACAGCTCAAACACAAGTTACTGGCCTTGACAGACTTGGTTTACCTAGTCCAAAAAACTTCTTGTCAAATTTAGGAACTGGTTGCAGGACTTTGACTTTCGGAAAGGTCTACAAGAAATGTCAGGGTTTATTTTCCACTGGATAGCAAGATAGTCCACTCTGGTATTAAAATCTGGTAATCTCTGTCTTCTGCCATCAGATTGTTAGCATAGAGCTGAGGGAGGGGTGGAACTGATTTCCTGCCCCACAAAACTATTAAGTTGAAAAAAAATTCTTCCTCTCCAGCAAGGGTGGAAAATTAAAATGTTTCCAAGAAACTGTCAAGATAAAAAAATGCAGGTTAGTTTGAGGTGCAGCAGTTGAGTTTGATTATTTCCAAGTATATTGTGTCAGGATCAACCATTTTCCTAAGGAAAAAGCCTCCCCACGCCCCCCAAAAAAGCTCCCCACCCCCATCCAGAAAGACAAAAACGCAATGCTTGGAAAATTAGCAGAAGTTTTTAAACAGAAAAGTTGGATCAACTTTCAGACCACTTTTGTCCTCACGATAGAGGTTTCAGGGAATAGTACAGGAATGTCAGAGACAGAGTTTCTGTTTTGAAAATCAACACTTCCTATCTAAAAATGTTGTGCTGAAGATTTGCGAGCCATTTTAATTCTAAAAAGACCAAAATCAGGAAGGTACATGAGACATTGAACTACAGAATTTCATTGTCACTTGAGGATTCTTCAATAGGGATAAACTAAGATACCTCAAACAGCTGCTCGGCATGAAACTTCATTTCACTGAAAATGAAGCATTTTATGGAAGTAGTTTTCATCCAGAATGTAGCACTAAAGAGATGGGCAGACTTTTCCATATTTTATTGCCTAATATCTTGCCCAGAAATCAGTACACACATAAGGTTCAAACTCACATTTTGCCTGATTTAGAAAAATGAGAGATGAAAAGCTCTTCCCTGAATCAAACAAGAGCAGGACTTGAACTTGGAGCTCCCATACCCCAGACTAGTCCCCTTACTGGTGGGGATTCAGCACTCACATCTCTTGCCAAATTGCAACATTTGAACAAAATTCTGTTTATGCAAAAACATTCAAAAAGTGTTAGTTTTCATTCCAGTGTGGAATTGAAACCAAACTTTGAAACCTCAGAATTGCTGCAAAACGGAGTTGTCCTCCAGGCAGCTCAAAGGGCTGCTTTGTGTCTCAGGAGCCTGCAAAATAACTAGATCACAGTCCCAGGTCTGGGCCCATATTTTGTGACTGTTTCGGGGCCAGGGCGGGGGAGAGGGCAGGTTCAAAGGCACTAGACAAACCTGCAATATATCAGCGTTGATATGTTTAACCTGAGTTCTGCCAATATCAAATATGTTCTTGCCCTGCGGTGTGGCTTTGACTAGCAGTTGAATAGGCAGCAACTTTAGAACTCGCACAAGCAGCAAACAGCACTGAAGTTATTCCGTCAGGACTGGCTGCGCATTTCTGCTGCCTTTTGCATTCAAGTGCGGGTCCTAATTTTATTGCCATTGTTTTATTTCTTGTTTCCAAAGTTCAGTGACACTGAAGTCCAATCAAAGGCACCCAGTCCAAGCTAAAGAATTTGTGGGCAAAGCGCTGTTGTGCTTTGAAGCTTCCCGACTGAACAGGGGCTGTACAGTGTTTCCATTTTCCTTGGCACCTGAGCCGTATTCCCTAAAGGCTTAGGTAGTGTTAAGGGTTGTGCAGATGGCTTGTGCTTAGTTTAAACTCCATACAGGAAGCTTGCTTTTAGCTCAACTTCTCTATTGTTATGCTGTATTAATAGGCTCTTTTGAAGCTTAAGAAAGCACTGATCCTGCCTAAATAATAGTTCTGGGTGGGGAAAGTTATTTAGGAGCATGTTTGCAAAACCTGAAAGGCTGATTTATTTAACTGTTTCCTTGCCTGCCAGTGCAGCCAGGTTTTGCTCATTGCGGTGTTTAAAAAGAGGAAGCTGCACTCCCATTTTTGAAATGCTGGGGTTTGAGTCATAGGTATTTATTTATAAGCAAATGAACGTATTTATTCTTAGATTCCTGTAGTCAAGCCAGAGAATGCTGGCTAGCCATTATGCAAACATACAGATATGCTCTGAATTTTGATCCTGCTCTGACTTTGTACACAGATTCAACTGAGAAATACCCCAACCTTAGATTGTGCTGGAGGGGCTGATTTTGTTTTGCTCATATCAGCAGTCAAAATCAGAAGCAGGACTAGAAGTGCCTTGCTGTGACCAGCCCTCGGTGCCATCAGCTCTTTGCTGCTGCTGTCCCCTTTAATCCTCATGGCAAGCAGCGCAGTCCCCTCCTAAACTCAGGGTTCAGCCTTCTCAGTCTTGACACTCAGTTCTCCCCATTGGGCACTCATTCTTGCACTTCCTAAGCCTTGAGTGGGACTTATCTAGTGTCTTAAAAACTGAAAATGAGCACACCCTTTGTCCCTGCTGCTTTAGGTGGGGATGTGCAGCCGTATGCTTTTCACCCCCGCCTCCCTACTTCCTCCAAGGGACAGTGCCAAGAGGATGTGTCACTTTGCAGCAGGGGTGCAGGATGATGATGGAGTGCTCAGGGGAAGTGGCCAAACTGCTTAGCTTCTGCTTTGATTTAAAAAAAAAAAAAAATTCATTCTTTTTCAAGTGACATTTGCAACATCAACAGTTTCTCCCTTCCACCCAGAAATCCCCCTGCACCACAAGCAGAGCTTTCTCTTGAGCAAAAAGAGGAAGAGCCAAAGGGGCCATGAAGTCTGCCGGAGACTTCTCAGCTGTAGGCCGAAATAATAGAGCCTGCTCTAGGGCATTACAGGAATGATTGGAGACCCTCTGATAGGGAGCCATAACAATCAAGGAGTGGAGGCTTTGGTGAGTTTCTTCTTTGTTAGAGCTGAACATGCACGCAACTACCTCCAGCTGCTTGTAGTCATGGGGAGAAATTTGAAAGAGAACTAATACAGCTTGGGGGTTTTGTCCCCCATTTAGAAAGACATTTGTATTTCAAATATTTGGGCTATATATTGCAGCTTTGTAGCAAAGAAAAAGGGCTTAAAGGGCCCTAAAGAGGCATGTTCATCTTTGTTAAAAAGTATACCATATGATATAGATGACATATTACTCAGTTCCAAGCGCAGAGTCCAAACTTCAAGCATGCTTCCCTGTGGTCAAGAAATACAATTGAAACAGAACCCCAAAGGTTCATCAAAACTATGTTACCTGATTGTTACAGATCACAGTTGCATTCATGCAGTTGTGGCCTGCTTGTAGCCAAAACTCTGAAACAGCCATCCCGCAATGGAGTCAGTTCTCTTCCACCACCGTGTTTCCCAAGTTCTTTTATAAAGCAGATTTTCTAAGAGCAAAAAATACACGTGGGAATAAGCAATGCAAATCTCTTTGCTGACAGTAACATCGGTCTTTCTAAATATAATCCTCCAGTAAAGGCCATAAAAAACCTGGATATTTTTTTTCCCTCTTCAACATGCTGAGAAGCAGAAGGGGTGCCTGTAATCTGTGATGGACTTTTACTTACTTCTTTAATTTAAAATTTTAAAAGTTTAAAATTTACTAACATTTTGTTGCCCGGGGAAATCATGTGAAAATAAGGATTTGTGGTTTTCATAGGTGTGGAAGAAGGGATTGGTTTAAAAGGTTCTTTTGCATAAATGAAGGAAATACATTCTTTGTAGGTGCTGCAAGTGAATGCCACTGACCTGTGCTAGCCAGGAATGTCAGTGCCAGAAAGGCACTTCCTCTTCCTTGAAACCCTATGAGAGAGGTTAGGATTGAATTACTTGCTTTGCATCTGGTTGATGAACCTTTCAAAGAGAGGAAGCACATCCTGGTTCAGGATTCAGGCCTTCTTCCAAATAAAGAAAAATATACTCTTCAGATGTCCTGTCACCTGCCTTTGAATAGCTGATGGTTCCTGTTGCCTGTCAGCTAGCTGTGTTTCCAATGGAAATGTGATTATATGTGAAATTGGAGTGTCAGAGGTACTGCTTGTTCTAATTGTAAACCCTTTTCCCCCACCCCTTTCAGCATTGCTCACCTTCATTTTGAGCAGCACAGAGTAGAGGAAGCAGGTTTGTGGCTAAGGTAGTAAGTGGCAACTTCCCTTCAGAGCTTATTAAACTTTTCTTTTTCTTACTGATTTATTTGGCCTGATTCACAGAACGTGAGTCAGGGACATTGCTGTAAGCATCTGCCAGAGCATCATACTGCCAACACAAGCCGTTTACTTATCTCTGTTTGCAGCGTCAGTTGTTTTAATCCATTCAGGTTAGACTCCCAGGGCTTCTCCCAGTCAGTCCCCTCCCTCGTGGAAAGATAATATAGTACATTTTCTCTGACTCAAAGGAAGAACTGGTCTGGGAGAGTACATTCCCATGTGTCCAATCAAATCAGGTTCAGATAAACTGTGACCTTCCTTCTTTAATTTTTTTTTCAGAATAAAACTGTTCTCTTTTAAACTGTTTATCTTCCCTAAAAAATATCCCAAACTGAACTAGAAGGGTCACATCTAAAGGTGACAGGGCAGCTCTCGCCTCTAGAATAATGTTCTGTACCATTCCCAGAACATCTCCCAGTTCTAGAATATGTCTCTGCTGTTTTTCTGTTCCCTATCCCTATGTGTTCCATCTAAGAATATGTCAGTGTGTGGACTGCACCAGTTTGGAGTGAACTGTCAACTGCTTTACAAGGCAAGTGACACACAGAGGATGTTTTCAGTGACATAAATCCATGCAAAAAGTACATGAAGGGTGACAATTCTCAGAAGTGTCATACATGCCTGATTGTGCCTGCAGGATTGAAACACCTGTGTATATGCAGGTGGTTTAATTTGTTCTAGCAACACTCTCACATTCATTAAAGTATGAGAATTAGGTTTGTTTTTCAGATGTGTATGCAGGTATACATATTGTGCCTGAATATTAGCTTGGGGCAGTTGTGTGCAGACAGGCTTCCCAAAGATGTCTTTACGTGGATCCCACTGAAATATACCAGATCTGAAATGATAACTGGGCAGGTGGGAATTCACATGCTGCATTGTCTATTTATTTATCAATGCAGTTCTTAGAAAAATTAACGTGGTATAGTAGTTACTGGTTAAAGGGGCAGATCTGTCAAGAATACATCAACAGAGTAAATGCAGTAGACTTTGGCTATTGCATTCAGGAAAATGAAGGTTTTATCCATAATTTATTAAGAGCCTCAGAGAAGAAGAAAACTATTAAATTATGTTAGGTTCTTGCTCATTCGGTGTTGGCTTTTTATAAAATAAGCAGACAGGAAAGTCCTGGTAAGTGGAGGCCTATATACAAAACAACATTTTGAGGTAAGAAAGCCATGGTATTTTTTATTATTTACTGTTAGTGGAGAACATCATGTATAGCACTCTGGATAAAAAATACAATTATTGACAGCCTCTTGTATACATAAAGCTATGATATAATTTAATGTATGTCTTCCTTCTGTTCTTTACAGATAACCCTCATAAGCCAGAGGAGAAAGATGAAATTTCCAAAGTGACCATCATAAGTCTTGTCCCATTACTGGTGATTTCTGTGGCTGTGATTGTTATCTTTTATGCCTACCGCACTCATAAGAAGAGGCAGCTCAACAAGGCATGGGAGAAGAATGTTAAGCCCAGGAAACATAAGGACTGCAGTGATGTTTGTGCCATTATGTTAGATGATGACCGCTCAGACATCAGCTCTACCTGTGCCAACAACATCAACCACAACACAGAATTGCTGCCCATTGAGTTGGACGTTGTTGTTGGCAAAGGAAGGTTTGCTGAAGTGTATAAAGCCAAATTGAAGCAAAACACATCGGAGCAGTATGAAACTGTGGCAGTCAAGATTTTCCCCTATGAAGAATATGCCTCCTGGAAAACTGAGAAAGACATTTTTTCAGATGTAAACCTCAAGCATGAGAACATTCTCCAATTCTTGACAGCAGAGGAGCGTAAGACAGATCTTGGTAAACAGTATTGGTTGATCACTGCCTTCCACGCTAGAGGAAACTTGCAGGAATATCTCACACGGCACATTATCAGCTGGGAGGATCTCTGGAAACTGGGTGGGTCCTTGGCCCGAGGGATTGCCCATCTGCATAGTGATCACACACCCTGTGGTCGCCCCAAAACACCTATCGTGCACAGAGACCTAAAAAGTTCCAACATCCTGGTGAAAAATGATTTAACCTGCTGTCTCTGTGACTTTGGGTTATCCCTGAGGCTGGACCCTTCTCTGTCTGTGGATGACTTGGCTAACAGTGGGCAGGTAAGTTAAAAGTTTGAAAGCAGGAGCGGGGCCGGGGCGGGGGGGGGGGGGGGGGATTGTACCAGTTGATGTGTCAGTTCCTGGGGTGAAAAGAGGAAAAAACCATATGCTGCCATATATCATTAAAAATTAATGCAAAAGTGTTTACAAACAAAGAGGCTTTAAACTTAACATTAAAGCAACAGTGAGAGCAGTGCATGTGTTGTTATGATTGGAGAGCTGTTTATGTATACAATGCAACTGTCCTCTCTATATGCTTATGCTAAGTGTGTATGAGCTTGTTAGCAATTTTTTGTGGTGCTGCTGCAATGCACACACACATACACATATGGTAAGGATGTGCTTTACATTGAGAAGTTGTGACAAAGTTGTGACAGGCCTTCAGCACTACAGTTTTGTGTGAGTAGACCCACTCCTGGTGTACCCCAGCATAGGTGAAGTCAGTCTTCAGTCCTCAGGAGGTGTAAGCAGGTAACTAGAGTGATACCACTTTAAAAGACCAAAATAACCCTTGTTTAAGATTATGGTACATTCTCCACATGTAAGTAAATACAAGAATGTCAAATAAAAATAATTGCCTTGTGCTTTTTCAGCTAAGTAGCATGGATAATACTCATCTACTTCTCAGGTGTGCCAGGAGGATGTTTATGAATGCTTTGAAGATGATTTTTTTCAAGTACATCTCTAAATATTGACTCTTCTAGTGAAAACTCCTGTAGTATAAATTCAGACCATTTGTTAATTAATTCCTAATTATTTAGTTATATATTTATACATGTATTTTTATGTTTATATTTTTATACATAGGTCCCATCAAAGCCTGTCCATTTACCCTGCCTTTTACTTCACATGGAACTAATATTTTGGTTTAGAACATTTTCAGGGACAGCTCTTCAGTCAGTAGTGCTCTGTTGAATTCATGGGAGCTTTGCTGTTGTTTATCTAATAAAGATCCGGCTTTGAAAGTCTCCTCAGTGAGAGGCAACTGTCTTGAGCTCATTTTGAGAGGGTTTATTAACCACCGCCAGGAGTGAATGATAAGCAAGGAAGCTGTATTTAAAATAATACAAACACCACTCACACTTAAATATAATCCCTCTCCAGCATGCCAGACCTTTTCGGAGTTCAGTGAAGTTGTACCATATTGTCAGACGTAAGACTCGTCCCCTTTGGAATAAAGTGAAAACAGAGTATTTGGCAGCGTAAGGCAGGGGCTCTGAAACTCAACCCCACAGACGCTTTGATTGCTTAAAGGCAACCCATATTTCAAGCTGGTTTCTCTGGCATTGCTCACAGACACTTGGAAGTAGAAGGACAGCGTTGACAGTGCCACTTTCACAGTCCACACCAACACTGATGACAAAGTACAGCGCTACCCAGAGCAGGTTACTGCTTTGGAGTCAGTGTCCTTTGGTACTGGTTTTGAGGCCCACTGCTGTATTTTGTATAGCTCCAGTGAATCTGTTTGGGGGTGACCCAGCTAGTGTCATTCTTCTCTGTGACAAGCATTACAATGGTGTGAAGTGACTCCACTTCAACATCCACCTTAATTCTTCTGGGCACACAAGCACCACCTACTTAAATACCCCAACATGCTAAGTTTAGAATCATAGAATACCAGGTTGAAAGGGACCTCAAGGATCATCTGGTCCAACCTTTCTTGGCAAAAGCACAGTCTAAACGAGATGGCCCAGCAGCCTGTCCAGCTGAATCTCAAAATTGTCCAATGACAGGGAATCCACCACTTCCCTGGGGCGATTA
This sequence comes from Limosa lapponica baueri, assembly GCA_002844005.1. Classification (NCBI taxonomy): domain Eukaryota; kingdom Metazoa; phylum Chordata; class Aves; order Charadriiformes; family Scolopacidae; genus Limosa; species Limosa lapponica. Next base: position 994,423 of record KZ505743.1, read on the forward strand.
TACCAATGGCTGATTGCTCTCATTGTGAAAAATGTTGCTCTTGTGTGCAGTCGGAATCTCCTCAGGATTAAATTGTACCGATTACCCCTCATCTTTTCCATGTGTCTCCTTGTAAAAAGGGAGTCTCCATCTTCTTTGTAGCCACCCTTTAAATACTGGAACATGGTGATAAGGTCTCCCCTAAGCCTTTTTTTCTCAAGGCTGAACAAACCCAATTCTCTCAGACTTTGCTTAAATGGCAGGCTTCCCAATCCTTTGATCATCTTTGTGGCCTTTCTCTGGACTCTCTCCAGCCTCTCCACATTTTTTTCGTATAGCAGGGACCAAAACTGAACACAGCATTCCAGGTGTGGCCTGACAAGCACTGAGTAGAGTGGGATAATGACTTCTTTATCTCTGCTGGTGATGTCCTTGTTGATGCAACTCAGCATCCTGTTGGCTTTTTGTTGCCGCAGCAGCACACTGTTCGCTCATACTGAGCTTGTTATCAACCAGGTCCCTTTCCACAGAGCTGTTCCTCGGGCAGGTAGATCCCAGCCTGTGCTGCACTCCTGGAGTATGTTTTCCCAGGTGCAAGACCTTACCCTTGTTCTTGTGAACTTCATAAGGTTCTTGTTAGCCCACTCCTACAGCCTATCCAGGTATTCCTGCAGGGTGGCTCTCCCTTCTGAAGTGTCCACTTCTCCACTCAGTTTGGTATCATCAGCAAACTTCATCAGGGTACACTTGGTCCCATCATTGAGATCACTTATGAAGATATTAAACATCATTGGTTCTGCAAGATACGAGAAAAGTATCTGTGGCCCAAAGACCTAATAATCTAAATGCAGATAAAAGGACACAAGCAGAGTGGAACACATGATAAATCCTAAGCAGGATGGAAATGGGATTGATTTGATACCATTCTTTTTAAATTTTCTCTGTATTTCCCACTGTACTTTTTAGTTATAGGGTTTGATCCTCCATTGTCCAGCAAAGCTGCAGATTAATTTTCACTGCTGCAAAGAGGGTGTGAAATGCCAGAGCAGAACAGCACTTCGTGACAATGTTAAGAATCTGTATTTAGGCACCATTAACTCTTGTTAAAGTCAGCAGGATTTGGGGATGTGGGACTGTGGGCCATAGTGTACAGGTAACTCTTCCGAAGTTTTGGATGGGCTCTGCTTGGGGAAGAAGGTGTGTGTTGGGGAGCGGATGGGAGGTAGGAACAGCCTCTGCTGCAGAGTTCCCATATGTTCATGTTCTGTAGGGGAGGGAGATGCTAGTCAACTTAATGGTGTTGGGACATGATTGTCCCAAGTACCTGCTCAGTATATGGCTGTTGCTTACATGCTTGGCCTTAAATTCATCACAGGGTCCACATAATAGAGAATTTAACTTTGGGACTGATTTCACAGGTTTTTTTCTGTCCTCTCTTTATAAAGACTTTGATCCTACAACCATTGGGATATTTTTGATGTAGAATTTCTCTGTTGTTGCAGGGTCCTGTGACAAAGCTGTGTCCTTGATCTTTCCTGCTGTCTTCTTACGGTGTATTGTACTCTTTGTGGAACTTCTTACCACTTGCCCCGAGTCTGAGGTGATAAGACGTGTTTAGAGAAGTTTGTAAAATGGATGTTGTAGGGCTCTCTCAGGGTCTGTACATTTACCATGTGGCTGCCTGCAATTGCAGACCCGGCAACTGCAATGATCTTTTGCAGTGCTGCTGGGCTCTGGAGTGATTGCTGTAGTGCAGTCTACAAATAGCTCATTTGAATCACAGGTCCTACTGCATCACCCACTTGTGCGTGTTCATCTCTGTGATCAACCAGTCTCCAATTTGAAACTGTCTTTGCCTGATCAAAGACTTACTGTGTTTGCAGTTTTTCAAGGGGGGTAAATTTTTTATACCTACCCTGTGAAGAGTTTGTCGGTTGAGAGCAACTGTCGAGTGATCCAAAAATTCTTCCTTAAATCCTTTCTTGTGATAAAACCAGCCATTTAAACTTTGCCTTCTGTAATGCAAGGTCATAATCTAGATCTCAGCAAAGCTGCTAAAATCATTGCTGAAAATTGCTTAGTGTGAATAAGTTTATGAGAACGGCTTTTCAAACAAAGGGGATGATTTTTGGTTTCGATTCAAAAGTGTGCTTCTGCATTCAGTATTTGCGTATTTGCTTTCTTCTGCCAGGCCTGCACTTAGCACTTTCCTTTTAAGCCTACCGTAAAAAAAACACAGCTAACACTGTAATACACAGCACAAAAGAATACAGTATGTTTCTTGCTCATCTGAAAGACACTGGGTCAGTGGCAATTACTTCAAGCCCAAAGGGCAGAGTTTATCTGTGAACAGCCAAAGAGTGAGAAGGCTTGTTAATGTGTTAATGTCAAAATTATTTGCTTAAGGAACTAAAAAGGGCTTCTTTTTTTTTTTTTTTTTTTACCAAGGGAGGTGCAAGTAAGTTGGTAGTCGGGACAATGCCAGACTCCCCTGGCAGCAGAAAATACAATCTGTGCCAAGTATGGCCTGAATTTTTGGATACACGTCAAATGGCATCGTTTCTGTGAAAGCTGAGGTTAAATCACAGCAGAATCCAAAACATGAATTACAATTGCAGTTCCTGAGCTCTCCCCAATCTCTTCTCCTCTAGGTTGGCACAGCAAGGTACATGGCCCCTGAGGTTCTGGAATCCAGGATGAACCTGGAGAATGTAGAGTCCTTCAAACAAACAGATGTGTACTCCATGGCTTTGGTCCTCTGGGAAATGACATCTCGCTGTAATGGCGTTGGAGGTAAGTGCCATTAGTTTTTTTCTCTCTAAAAGTATGTTTGCTACTAGGTAGGCCACTTTTAAAGAGAATTAATGTCTGTTTTTTCGTGTAACATCTTGAGTAGCTATGGATTTACTCAGTCTGGTTGACCTCACCCAGAATGATTGGAAACATAAGACAATTTGAAATATTAAGACCAAGAAGTGAAAACTACCTCCCATTTACTTTCATGGAATGTTAATTCTGAAACCTAATGAGGGCCAGTTAAGTGTCACATTTACTAATTGATCATTTCAGTAAGAGCCGTCCATAGTGATACCTTCCTGCTTTCCCAAAATCCCCAGCTGCTGCTGATCAGTTTTTGTGATGTTGCAAGACATCATCCGTATGAGAAATCAGGGGATGTTTGTTGAATGAAGTGCAGTAACAAAATAAAAATGATTGGAACTGACTATCAGAACAGCTCCGGGAAGAACTGCTGTGCTTGTTCATATTCAGAGTTTGTTCACTGAAACAAAATCTCCATTTCTGCTCTGCCTAAAGCTGCCCCAGAATTCCCAGTGTGCAGCACTGGTATGTGCTAGAAATCAGAAAAGTTGCTGTTGAGATATCTGCATTACATATTGCCATGTTTGAAGATTTTCACCTTACTTCAGGGACCAAAGTGAGACTAAGTTACATATAAAATTCTTCAGTCTGCTGGTATTGTGTAACATTCATTCTAACAAAAACTGCTGCACAGTCCAGGGCTCTCTCAGGCAGTCTAAGGAGTGGGGCTGATAAAGGTAATGCTAATGTGGATATTGTAGTACGTATGTGACTATGATTTGTTTTGTTACCCGTCTTCCAAAACCACAGAGGCTCCCTTTTTATCAGACTTGGCACGGTTGCATCTTGAAGGGCTGCCACAGAGACAGGACAAACTTGCAGGCTAGAGCACTACAGTATGGGGAACATGGTGTACAGGAGGGAAACCAATGTCCCATGGGAAGATGTGCATAGCTGCTCCTTGTTTCTCTACTAACTTCTGTGGGTTACCACAAGGGTGTCCATGGAGGTCTCTGAGGCCACTTTGCACAGTGGCTCTGTGGCTGCATCACGGTGTCCGTGTGCAGGCAGGAGGAATGCCTGCACCTCAGTCTCCTCCTATGTCTGACCAGCATTTAGTCTTGCTGGGTGGGCAGGACTGTGGGCAACAGATTTGCCCCTGTTTGCACCCTGCCGGGAAAGCTACAAAGCTGGTATGTGTGCAAACAGCTAGTGCTAGCATGAAAGCATGAAAAAAAATTCTTTTCTAGTCAAACATTTCAGGGAAAAAAACATTTGGTGCTTCAGGAACTGAACCTCAGTCTGGCTATTCTAAGGCAAACCTATCCACATTTAACTGTCGTGGTCATGCCTGTTTCTAAATGCATTGGCACAACCTCAGCCTTTCATTAGCACTTTGTAAATGTGGCTGAGGAGATTTAAAACCCAAGAAAAAGGATCTTTGCTCTGTCTCTTGAGCTCTTTCTGTTTCTTGCATTTAGGAACTCACCTTGTTAATATAAATATGAGCTGTTCACTGTGGAGCCTTTTATCTTTGCTGATGCCCAAGTCCCTTCCTGTTCTTATTTGCTGACTACAGTGAAATGGAGATTGTGGCAAGAGCGAACCTTATTGCTGCTGTTCTCAGAAGGCAACTGCCTAAAAGAGGATATAAAGGGAGTTTCATAAGGAAGGAAAATCACCAGTGTTTTTAGCTAGAAGAGACTGACCCATTATAACCTTGAGAAGAAGAGCCGAAGTCATTTCAGGAAAAGGAAAGATTTCTCTGGCCCAGCAACCCCTTTGCTTTCAAGGTGGAGCTTAACCCCCACCCACACCCTGATTTTCCCTATTCATTTCATCCCTCAGTCATCTTCATCGCCAGAAACACATTTCTTGAATTTCATTTCCTTTTTTCAGTCATCTTTCCAGGCTCTGAAGTCCCCAGCAAAACCACAGGAGTACCTGGGCAGACCTGGAGGGGTGGAATTTAGGGTTAGTGTCTTCATCCAGAGCAGTTAAATACAACTCCCAGGATGTAGCTCCCTTAACTTGTCACTGGTACTGAGCTGCAGCAGCATTGCACGGTTTCTCTCATTTCCTTCTTACATCTTCCCCTGGTTCGTGCAGTCTGGCTAACTTTGCAACCAGCTGGTGAAATACTCTTACAGTGATTCATGACTACAGCTCCCCCTCTGCTTTCTCTCTCCATCTGTCACTCGTGAGACTCCCTCCTCTTCTCGCAGCCTTCCGAAGGAGCTGCCTCCCCTCATGCAAACCCCTTTTTTCTTCCTAAACTGTTGGGCACTAAGAGAAATGACCTCCCGTATAAGCTGGAGTAGGCTGACCTGCTTGCAGCCAGGCTTTCCAAAGGAGCCTAAAAGATGGAGGCCTTTGCAGGGCCGGCTGGGCCGTGGTGTCGGCTCCCTGTCGCTAGAGATACCTGTGGCACTTTAGAGGGCAGGAGTGGCAGTCTAAGCCGAGGCAGTGGCATTAGCAACTTTAATTAGGGAGGGAAGCGTGGAGGGGGGGATAATTGCAATTCAGCCAGGTAAAGGTACAGTGACATTTCTTTTATAAAGGGAGCTCTCAGGATTCATTTGTCAGCGTGCAGGTGTTCAGTGAGTGTGGGAGGCGATGGAGGCAGGTCCTTTCACTACCGCGGCTTTGTCAAACACAGCCTCCATGCTATGCCAGGCCTTTTCAGTCAGCAGACGTTTAAACAAAAATACCCGGCAGCATAATCCATACTGTGAAGCTGCTGTAGTAAATAAGCAGGTGGGGATCGGCTTTCGAGAAAGGCCATGCTGTTCATTGTTACTTTGTTGTGCTAAATATGGAGAAGCAGAAATGGGGCACGAGGGAGAGGGAGACGGAGGCAAAGATCGAGTTTGACTGATTTTTCACCAGAGTATAATTTAAGAGGCATATTTAGAAACTCAGCAATACTACTTTGGGGAGAACTTCAACTGCTCCACACTGCCGTTAACTTGGTATTTCATTCAGCGCAACAGCTGTGCACCAGATGCTGCACGTTGCAAGAAATACAATTTTCATCTCAACCACTTGCTTTCAGAGTGACACAGCTTTGGTGACTGAGGCAAGTGTAATTTCTCTGACAGCCTCCTAGAAAGAAAAGAAAACCATCTGTTTTGTATTGGAGCTGCTACAGGTGGGGGACTGTTGGGGGTGGCAGGGGAGAAGGAGAGGAAAGGGAACTTGTGGATACACGGGGTTGGTGAAGAGGGAGAAGAGAAACCCCTCAGAAAATGGCGACGTTACTCTTGCAGTGTTGTACTGCCTGGAGTGGTGGCTGGCTTCAGTATAGCAGCAGGGCTGTGTTTGAAATGGCAGCCTTGCTTTACCAGAGCTGTGTTTAATGTGAATAAAATCACTGATTAATCTTATGCTTACTTGGAAGGAGTCAGCCAAGAGCCATAGTTTGGTAACTAAACATTTGTGCATCCTGTACCTGGTGAAATGCTCAACTGTCATCATAGTGACATGGAGAGGTGACAGTTTCTGGTGGCAGGGAGCATTTTGATAGTCTGTGCAGTGGGGCTGTGCCTACACATCGGGCTCTGAGGTGGCTGCATCTGGGGCCTGATTGAAACCTCTCCTTCTGTGGAACACAACCCAATTAGGGCACGTCTGCTCTGCAGTGGCTTGTGGTGGCATATAACCCTGAGCTGGTACATCCACACAGTGCAGTGTCACCCCATGACAGTAACTGATGTCCTAGAAATTAAGTGTCACCACAGTACTACATTTGAGGTAGCAAGTGCTGTCCTTCAACAAGCCCAGGCAGCAGTAGATTGGATCGCTGCCCTACACTCCATGTTGGGCACTGATGTGCTCTGTGTTCCTCTAGTTTCCCACCTCAGGATACAGCACACCGTGACTAAGCAGCCTGTAACTACGCACTGATGGCAAAGCTCATGCGCTCCCAAACCTTTGGAAGGGTGGCTGTGTCTTTGATCATCAGATGTGAAGTAACTTAAAACATGTCTGTGCAAGGGAAACTGCACAGTGAGTTCACCCATCCCAATGCACCCTCACCCTTCCCTAGCATCCATATTCTGGAGGAGTGGAACGGGGAAAACTAGGGAAAATGTGAAGTAAGCATTTGACAGCTCCTGAAACTTGGCCCTGAAACGGCTTTTGAGCCTCTGCTTTATGCATTATTATCCCTTTGTGCAACAGCTAAGTAGATCCACCACCCAAATTCCTCTAGCATGAAGAAAGACACAATCTGCACACACGCGCAGGTGGGTGGGTGTGTGCACGAGCTGTCACAGTAGCTCCACCATCAATTGATTTATCCCTTCTGTGGCTCTCCCCTTGTAAATTCTAAAAAGAGGAGTGTTTCAAAAGGACCTAAAAGTTCCCACTGCTGTGGACTGTGCTTTCCAGTTGATTTTTGCTGGCCTTCTTTCACCTCGCTACTGCTTTGATTCTACAAACGAGCCTTAATCTTACAGCATGGGAAGTTGTCCCACAGAAATCAGTAAGACAGATTGCATGAGGGAGTGTCAACAGGGTTTGCGGGTATGCTGTTCTGACCTAAAGGAAGAGAGTCTCACTGCAAAAAGCTTAGCATAGAAAAAGCTCACAAGTGAGGTTTTTTTTTCATGAGGAACCCATGGCCAAATTTTCCAAAGCATTTATCAGGCACAACAAATAGATTTTCAGTAATGTCTCTGTTTGGGGCTAAACATCCAGTCCCAGCCTTTCTGAGAGTTATGGCCAGGCCAGTGTCAAAGGAAACCGGAGGTACGACGCAATTAGTGCAAGGTAGCTCACAACCATAAAGATGAAATGCTGGAGGTTAAAGTTGAAGGAACTCTGCCATTACTGAACGTTAAAGGTGCTGTAGTTCATGGTACCTGAGGTATTTATGGTACTTCAGCCAGTTGTCATTTTTAGCGCCTGACTGGTCTAAAAACAGTCAAAAGAAGCGTGTAAGGCATGAAAAATAGATTCAGCCTCTGTGTACAGCCGTGCACGAGCAGCTAGGCACAAACATCTTAACCTACCTCAAATTGACATCTGTTACGTCTACTGTAGCACGTCAACATGATCCATGAATAACCCCAGCTATTACTGCAAAATGTGTCTGACACCTGAGATTCCACAGCATAAGGATGATTTACTGTGAGAGCATTCAGTGGGCTTTTCTTTCTAAGGGCAAGAAAAGCACGATAATAAATAGCAAGAAGATGCTGCATGCTTTTCAGACTGAGGGAAGGCACGACTGTACTACTGTAAAGTCATTACAGTGAATTGGCATCTGGCCTCAATTTTTCTTTCTTTACCATTAAAAAAAACAACAAACCAATCCAAAACCAAACAACAACAAAACCCAAACCTGAAAAACCTATTTAATCTTTGTATTTGGAAGAGGAATGCTCATAGCATAGAAAGAATTTTGCATACAGGGAAAATGTATTACGAACATATCAATTCCCCAGGAAGGCTTTCCCTTCCCCCACTTGAACCATCTCATGAAGGCCTAATGGCCTTCAGATCAAGCTCATCAAGAGGGAACAGGTCAGCACCACAGCAACAGCTTCCCTCGGTTGGACATTCAGACTCCTCTAACTCCTCATACTGCAACAAGATCTCAGTGCCTTGGCTGGTGCCTGTGACCACTACCACAATAAAATTATGACCGATGGAGATGGTGTAGGAAATGGCCATCTAGGTTATGCTATTTAAATTTTCCCAGCAAACTTTAAAATTTCGGAGAGTTTGAAAGTAGAGGTATCTGCTTTGCAATCATTGTGTATGCACTGCATAGTAATCTAGGTCTAACCAGCAAGGTGACAACTTCCCAATTAACTTCTGTGGTCAGGCTTGTAAATTTACTTTGGCTGAGTAATCTCTAACTCAGATTAATGCAGGTGAAACTGGTGTGCCTTTTTGTAGAGGAAAGAAAGCAAAGTAGACTTTGGCCCTTGAGTCTTAAAGTAAGTGATTTACGTATGAGAAGATAAGAGTTGCATTTCAGGACTGTAGCCACTCCCCAGAGCATTGCGTGGATAGTGGCCAGCACCAGATGGTTCGGGAGAAGGAAGGAGAGCTCTGTGGGAGGCATCTGTGGGGTGATCTGCTGCACTGCACACACAGTTGTTTGCAGCTGGATCCCTAAACACTGAACATTTGAAGCACAAGGTTTAATATCCCTTCCAGAATGTTTATCATAACTTGGCTATTCTTTTTAAGCATTAGAACTTCTTTTTCTGTAGCCTGATAAATTCTTCATCTCACAGCCATCACGTAGAAGTGAAATCTACAGCCTAACTCTAAGGTTTTGGAGAAAAGTCCGCCTTTTATTTATGTTCAATACTATCTTGTTTTTATCATGAGACATGACAGAAGGATCTGATCTGTGTTATCTTGATCATTAGTTTTTTTCAGTATTTTATCATATGACCTCTTACCTTTCTCTCCAAAGTAAGCAAAGCCAAGCTTTAGAGGTTCTTCCCATTTTTTCTGGGCCTTTAATCATTGTTACCACCCTTCTTGGATCTCCTTTTTTACTGTAAAATGCCCCTTGAGAGGAGTGAGCAGCACTGGACACTGCATTTGATCTTTGGTTGTAACATTACACAACAGTACTGTGTCTCCCGTCTCGTTCATCTCTCTTCACACATCTTCTGGGCACTCACATGCATTCTTCAGACAGCCTTGTAGATTACACTTCAGTTTTTCTTCCCCTCAATTAATTCCTAGAAAGAAATAAGAGGCAGCAGAACAGGCCAACTTCATAAATCTTTATCTAATACTAGCAAGTCATTAGGCCTGTGAGTAAAGTCTCCATCTGTTCCCAAAGAAACCACAGCATTTTCTACACTATGTCAGCATCTACTATAATATTTCCGCTCTCAGAGTTTTCTTGAGTTTTCTCCAAAGGTCCCATATGTCTGCCTCTTCCTTTCTCTCTCCAAAGAAAAGCAAAGAAAATATGCAACATGCAAACAAAAACTAGAATGGCAGCAGCCCCTTCAGGAAGCTGTGCCCCTTGCATCATGGGCCAAAACTGACCCATTTTGGGAAAGAAGCCTAAAATAGGAGCAGACTACTACTTTCTACAAAGGAATGAGGCTCAGTTATAAACAAGGGCAGCATGGCAGCTTCCAGCACTGCTCCTTACTGTATCTTTGTCCTTTTCATGCAACTGTTTCGTCCTAGCAATCTGGCACATTAACATCTATCATGACCTGGATAGATTTCAGTTTGTATTTCACCTGGTCAGTGTGTGTGGACTACAGGGCACATAAGGGTGACCAGTTCTTGCAAGCCTGGCTCGGCAAAACTCACCCTGAAGCTCCTGTGTGTTTTGCCTCAGCACAGATTGAGAGGCTCACAAACCATCATAGGTTACTCTGCTGCTCTGACTGTTGCTAATATGATTATGTACTGAAGGGTTTAAATGGAAATTGCTTAGTTGGCTGGGAAAGAAAAGGAGAGGGAGGGGGCATGTGGGAGAAACACATTTGAAACATTTTTGAAAATGCCTACTGGCTTTGCTTTGTTTGGAGCTGGTCAAGCAGAACAGTGGCACTGAGTAGCTAATCAGTAGCTCCTACTCCTCCAGAGAACAGCCAGCTCCCTTCTTACTTGGCACCAGCGCAGCCCAGCTGAATACCCTTGTGTTTGCTTATTCTCTTGGCAGAAGTGAAAGAGTACGAGCCCCCGTTTGGCTCTAAAGTGCGAGAACACCCCTGCGTGGAAAGCATGAAGGACAATGTCCTCAGAGACAGAGGGCGACCCGAGATCCCCAGTTCCTGGCTTAACCATCAGGTAAGAGCACCACATGTGAGCAGCTGGGAGCTGCACTATGTGTTTAGCTGCTGCCTGGAGCCTGAGCCTTGACTCAGTGTCCTGCCCGACGGGATGGACCTCTCTTTTGCACAGATTAGAGCTCTGTCCCATGGTGATACCGGTGCTGCCGTGGTTCAGACACCACAGTGCTCTGCACCATGCCTGCCTCAAAGCCCTGAGATTTCTGCTGCCCACCAGTGTAATCTAAAAGTGATCAAAACAAAAAGATTGGAAATATGAGATCTGACACTCATCCAGACAGCCACAGAATAATTAGGGCCTTAAAGCAGACTGTGTGCAGGCTCTGAAAGGTCAAAGAGAACAACTTTGCACATGGGCCCCTTCAGCAGAGAAAACAAATCTCAGTACTTTATCATGGAGACCCGTCATAGTTGAATCCCAGCTGTTGACAGGTTTAAGAAAATAGGAAATGAGTCTTCAGCAAGCCAGTCTGTTTTTATTCAGGTTGCGTGTTAGCAGTCCGTTTCCCTTGCATGTTGTGAGGCACTTTTGTCAGCTTTCCCCATGCACAGGCACCATGGTTGTGCTTCCTAGGCCATAGCAGATTTCTCAGTAGATGAAACTGAATGGAAACAAGCCAAAGGCTTGCATTTCTTCACCTTTGCTCTGAGCAGTTTTATCAGTAGAGATAAAATGAGAATCGTATCAGAGAAGAAGTGAGGCTTGGTCGTTCCACTTGTCAATGAAATATGTTGAGTAGTCTTTACAGACAAAAGGAAAGCATCGTGTACATTTATAAAAGCCCAGGCAACCAAGATCAGCTGGTATTTCCACCAGGAGCAATGTAACACTCCCTTTTTCATTCCAGTTGAGATGTTAAAATCATAGTCTAACACCTACTTAAGAAAGGCCAAGTGAGTGGTTGAAATCCATCATCTTCCCAACCAAGAAGAATGCATCTGCCACCTGATGACTATGGCAGAGTGCAGCCCCTTCCTGGACCACAGGGACTTTCTCTGTACTCATCTGTCATGAGTGGGGTTATTGAGGAGGGGCCTTTAACTGGGGAAGAAAGCTGCATTTTGAGGGACACCTGGATATCTGATACTACCTGTACTAAAAAGCCCTTGACATTTTTTAGGAGCCATAGATAGAACCGTCTTCTAAATGACAAGTTGAACTGGGAAGGAGAGATTATACTAATGCTCATCTTTATTGAAAAGAACTCATTGCAGAAATTTCATAAAAATTGTGGATGCGCTAGTAAAAGGGATTATGAGTTGACTGCAGTTGTTTGTTTTCCACAAAGGCAAAATGAATTCCAAACTGGTAATACATATGTGGTACTTTAGAAGAGCCCAATTAGCAAAGCAGAAAAGAATCCTGAGCCAGATCGTTTGGGAGAAAAAAAATTAAATAGTAGAAAATGCTTAAAATTAGGAAAAGTGTGAGACCATTTCTTAGGATATTCAAAAGACATGGTGTCACATGTGAAAAAAAAAATTAAAGAAGAGTAGGTAACTGCTTAAGGAAACAGAGGAGCAACAGGAAGATCTGTGATCAGCAAACGAGTTTTCTTAAGAGCAGAAGGAAATCTAACTTAGTACCAATCTGTTGCTGGATATGAAAGAAAGATACTGCGTATGCTAATGCAAAGGCAGAAGTGGTCAGCAAATATTTCTGTTCTGCATTTGGGAAGAGTCAGATGATGTACGTGTAAAAGAAGGTGATGAAGGCCCCTAAAAGCAAAAGTCATTGGCACTTAAAGCAGGCCTGGGGCAGTGTTAAGTGGCCCAGAGGCTTGTCTACGTTCAGCATAGGGCTACCCCTGCTGGCGTTCAATTCCATAGAAATGGGCCATACCGCTGGTTAGGCCTTGGAGAGAAGTGTCCAGGAGCCCATTTCACGCAGCGGCAGTTGCAGCGGCAGTGAGGCGTGCCCGGGGTGCCTGGCTGGGGAAGCACTGGGGGGATCCCTGTGGTACTTGGGCAGACCGACGACTGCTCTCCTGGCAGAAAGCCTGAGTGTGTGGAGGGCTGCAGCTCAAGGTAGTGGAGCAGAGCTGTAAGATACACCGTGAATTTTGCCACCTCTGGGTTTACATAGCAAGTAAAAACGATTACAGATTTGGACCTAGCTTTCCTGCACTCCACTTGAGAAATTTTTTCCCCAGGTAAAACCCAGACCTCAGTCTGCCCCCAGTACAGAGCACCCCACCAACTGGGAGGTTGCATCTACGCTTGTGTGTCACCAGGATGGGCACACCTGGCTCCAGCAGGGTTCAGCTAAGAGTCTGAGGCAGGAAGTTGATGCCTGGAAACACACTCGCAGGACGTTTAATGAAGGTGGATTTAATTCCCTTGGTCTGAATCCCTTCAGCGTCTCACAGTGCGCTATCTAAAATGGAGTGACACATCGGCTTCCGTGGGGCTGGGACAGTTTGCAGCAGCTGAGGATCTGCTTTGAACTCCATAGAAGTTGCTCTTACTGTAATAGCTCTTCCATATTCATTTCCTTCCTCTGCAGTCATGTTTTTGTAATGAACTCATTATTCATCATGATAAAATTCTGGAATGGATTTACATATTACAATTTTTCCCCCCGTTAATGAGATTTGTTGCACTATTGATTTCAAGTTAATGTTTAATATTTAATTTAATCTACTGCTTGTAATTTCAATGCCAGCAGAAAACTAATGTTATTTGTATACAGACAATAACGTTATGCTATTAACATTGACATCAGTCAACATCACCAATTAGGTAAATTATGCAATTAATGCAGTGTTGTGAAATGTTATTTTTTTAAGTAAGAAGTTTAAGATAAATCCTACTTAATGGGCTTTTAGTGTCATAAAGCAAAGCACACAATTTCCTGGCAAATACCTCATGTTTATAAAATGCATTACAGAGATGCAACTGTTTTTTGCTCCTGTAAACATGTGCATCAGCATTGAAATGAAGGTTAAATAGTTACATCTGTGAGTGACATGTGTTTAAGTGTTTGTGGGACTGTGGCCCATATTTGCACTTAGATTTAGTTAGTCTGCAAGGAATTCATAAAGGGCTGATGTAGGGCCTGACGTTTCTGGCAATCAGAATTTTGTTTGAAAAACCCAAACAGAATTCAGGCACGCAAAGGAATGGCTTAAGCAGGAAGCCATGTTATCCAAGAATTCTGATTATATTTATTAAAAAGAAACCCTACTTCATTCTGTAGAGCTAGTCCAAAGTATCATTTTTTTTTTTGTTAAAAAGTATCAGAATATATGCCTAGAAATTACAGTACTGACTAAAGTGCTGAAAATACTGTAGTAGGGTTTCTTTTTTTAAAAAAAAAGATAAAATCATGCCTCCATGGCGGTAGCAGCAGAGCCCATAAAGCACCTCCAGGACACATGTGAATAACCCCCTGAACTTCAGAGGGCATTAAAGCTGTTCTCACACAGGGGCTTTGGCGGTGACTGGCCCCATCACGGCTGCTCTCTCTCTGCTCTCTGCAGGGCATCCAGATGGTGTGTGAAACTCTTATTGAGTGCTGGGACCACGACCCTGAGGCCCGGCTCACGGCACAGTGCGTGGCGGAGCGCTTCAGCGAGTTCAAGCATCACGACAAGCTCTCGGGAAGAAGCTGTTCAGAGGAGAAGATCCCTGAAGATGGCTCCGTGACCACCGCCAAGTAGCGCGCACCCAAGAGCTCTGAAACGGAGGGAAGTTGCTCCTAGACGTGTTCACCTTGGCAAAGGAAGAAGTCTCGATCGGTGCCTTGACTTGCTTCCTGGAGGACTGAGGCTGTCACTACTCCCTATAGGCTCCAGCTCCGGACAGGGAGATGTATTTGTGGGAACTAAAAGCTGGGGAGTAGGTGTCATACCCTAGCATTGGCTGCCGGCATCATGTCATAGGAGGAGCTATGTATGTTAGCACTTCCTCAGGAAATAAGATTTGAAAATAGCCAATAACATTATGCACTTTATTAATGCCTGTATATAACTATGAAATTGCTATTTTTATATATATATACATATATATAAAAAATGTGTGTGTATGTATATATATATCTATATATGTATATCTATAAACAGCCATGGTCTGAAAAAAATGAGTTAAAAAAAGTGCTTCCAGGAAATTACCGGTGCATTAGAGATCTCTCCCCCTTAGGGAGGGAACCTGGGGAGACTGGTGTAGCACGACACCAGCAATTGTGCACTAAATGCTCTGCCAAAAAGGTTAGGAATAATATGCAATAAGAAGATGGCTCTCCAAGCATGTGCTGTAACCAGCCGGCTGTGGCCCTGCAGTGCACAGTGGCCCGAGCAGTCTCCAAGCAGATAGGCCAGTTTGGCTTTGCAGTTGTACCTGAGCGGTCCTGTCTGCAGCACATTTTGGAAGGTTCAGGGATGCCTTTGCCCTCTCACCTTAACCCCAACATCCTCACAGTGTCCCAGAAGAGGAGGTTTGGTCCCTCCCACACGTGGGTTTCAATACAGAGGTCACTAACTTTATATGTTTATTGCTTTGAATTCATGCTGCTTGCAAGCAGGTTGCAAAATATCCGCAGGATGAGTTTTCCCCTCCTCCCATCCCCACCCCCAAACCATACAAAACAAGAGAGGGCCAGCAATAATCCCAGCAGATGTTTTATATTTGCTGTGCATTCTAAGTGCAGGCAGTACTAACGTTTTTTTTTTTCCTTCCTTTTACTTTGATTGTGTTGCTGTAAGAACAAACTTTTTTTTTTCCCCTGTGCAGCACGTCTAATTGCTTGAGACACCACAGTCTGACTCTCTTCCATGCTTTCTAGAGGAAAGTAAGAGACAATAGCCAGTGCCTTTATTTTTGCAAAAGGACCTTGGAGGTGAGGGAGAGATCTGTAGCATTAGGTTAATGGTATATCCTGCCCTCAGCACTGCTTGCATATAGGGCTGCCCTCAGCAAACCAGCAATTAACAGAAAAATAACCCCAAAACCCAAGAAAGATGTTTTATCCCCAAAAGATCCCTCAGACATTGCTTACAGTCTTTCAGTTTTCCAAAATGTTTAAGACAGTTGACATCACGTTGGGCCTATATAAATGACAGCAACGTGTTTAGTAAGTACTAACAATTTTGTCTTCAGGACTTTTGCAGTGATTTTTTTCACCTTTTTCTTCCCCACGGCATGTAAGCGGGTCTTGGAAATTACAAATTCAGCAAGCACAAACCAGTCCTGTACAGATGTATCGGGCGCCATTTATTAAACACCTTTGACAGATAAACATACCTCTAGAAGACATTGCCGTGTAAGTCAATAGGAATCATGCTTATTCAAATAGGAGTTAAGATTTATGATGTCAAATATTTTATTGGAAATGGTTTTGTATCCGCTTTTTTCATTCTAACCAAACTACTCAGAAATATTTAAACCGAACGGGGCAAAGCCTCAACAGCTACAGTGGAATTCAGAGGATACTATGTCAAATTTTATAGGGGGGCTGGCGGGGGAGTTGGGGTTTTTTGTAAAAAGCAGGAGAGCGGGGAGCGGAGCTGGTGGCGGCGGGGCCCACTGCCCTCTAGCGACGTGACACCGCCTCGGCTGCCCGGAGAGCGGGGAGAGGGAATGTCACGACCCCCTTTCTCTTCCATCCACGCTTAAGGTCAAGGAATGGCGTCTGGTGGTTCCTGACAATACTGACATTTTTTTATGGTTGGGGTTTTTTTCACTACTTACATGTAAAGGAAAATTTCTATTCTTTTAAAGGAATATTTCACCTGTACATCATGTATGAAATAGGAATGTGAACAATTATATACTCTTGTATATCAAATGTTTCAAACACTTAACTTGCTTTGTAAACAGTTTGGGTGGTTTTTTTTTGGTCTGTTTTGTTTTGTTTTGTATAAATCAAATGTTATTGGAGCAAATAAAGTAACACCAACTCAAGTTCATCTTTGGAGCATCCAGAATAGGGAGAGGGCTCTTCCTAAAATGAATCATAGGATCGTTTTGGTTGGAATAAACATTTAAGATCATCAAGCCCAACCATTAACGCAGCACTGCCAAGTTACCACTAAACCAAACTTGCAGGTCCATTAGCCCCTGCACTGTAAAACCTTCACTAGTCTCCAGGGAGGGGAGGGAGAAGAGGGTTCACAGCTGACACTCTCCTGCTTTTAGGTTGCTCATTTCTCAGTGCAGATAAGGGCTTAGTTAAACCTCAGTTGGTTTGGTGCTGGTATTAAAGTGAGCCAGAAGACAGCGCACTAAATCTGTGTCACTGGGAAGTGTATGATTAATGTGCTTGTGCCTTACAGCTACTGCTCTCCACTTCAAGTTTGCACCTTTTTAAGCTGATACCCCTCCCATGGAGCACATGCAGAACACAAACACCAGATAAACAAAGAGCGAGATACCTCCCTCTCTCCCCCGGCCCTTAAATTGCCTTGAGGGGGATATGTTGAATCTAAGCCTTCACACAGGCTGCAGTTCACCAGTGCCTGATGTAGGCATCTGAGGCTCTCCAGGCATCACCATTTTTTTTCAGGGCATGTCATCTGATGCCAAATCCTGCACCAGAGCTCAGCTTGGCTGCATGAATATCTCCTTTTGAACCCTCTAAGTGGGGTCTTCATTCATGAGTCAAGCCAAACTGCAGAATAACTGAGGCTAGCAGGCTAACCAGGTGCCCTGCTCACGGGTCTTCTAGTCCAGGCTCCTGTTCTAAACAGGCAGCTTAAAGTGGGTTGCTCAGGACCTTGTTGAATTTTGAGTATCTTCAACGCTAACAGTTTCACAGCCTCTCTGGGCACCTGGTGCTCTGAACAGAGCAACACCTGTGATGGATGTTAGGTGTGGTGCAAAGCACAATGGCCACCTCTACTCTAAAATTGGCAAAGGGGGGGCTTTGTGAAGCAGACCCTGCCTCGGTGTGTCCCCCCCGGCACCCCCGTACCCCTCGGCAGACAGCTGCAGGTGACCAGCTCTTCCTACCAGGTACCCGCTGCCCCGTATTACCAGGCTATAAATCAAGCTGCAGAGGATGCTCCTCAGCCAGCTGAAACCAGCTGCCTGGGGACAGCACAGAGGGGCCTGCAGGGAGCCTTGCTGCAGGGCTGCTGCCAAGGGTGCAGTGGGGACAAGTCAGGACAGGACCTCCCCCAGCTGCAAGGCAGCAGGGCCAGGACCAGCCCTGCTGCATTTGCTCTGACATGGAGGGGTGGTGGGATGCGCTACAGTCTCCCCCTCCCCAGCAAGCATTAACGGTGCAGTTTTCCCTTCTTGGCCATTCCTTAAGCAAAGACAAGACGCAAAACAGCCCTCAGCTTCCCTATGGACATGCCAAGCCTCACTGCCCGCACCTCTGTGGTGCCCAGCAGCACCCTGCTGAGCCCCAGACAAGTCTAGCATCACTGTGGTCAGCCCCAGCATTTGATGGTGGCAGTGGCCACTCCTCACCAGTCCCCACCACTGGCCACATATTGGCAAAACGCTTCAGGCCCCGACATCCTGCTTACACTGGTTCAAAGGCAAAGTCCTTTTGGCATAACAAGGCAAACAAGTGCTGCAAAAAGAAATATAAAGTGTATTAAAAAACTGTAGCAGGCACACTCCAGAGACCTTTCAGTCGTGAAATAAAGCACACAATATCCTTGAAATAAAGCACACTATATCCTTTTAATATTTTTCAATGAAGTCTTTTGCCCACCTTTTTTATCCTGCATATGGTATTCAACAGCCTTCTGTGAGTAGCTCTAAATTATCATTATCATGTCAATCACCATTTTGTCACCAGGATACACAGCAAGGAGGCGCCACCTGTGCAATGCAAGGCAATCCCTGGGTTTGCTACTTGACCAAGCAATGGTCTAAACTGGATGGCAAAGCTTCTCATAGCAGAGTGCCTCCATGTTACCAGTTCACACAATTCCCAGCACAACTGGCATTTCACCCCATTCTGGGATATTCCCAATGGCTACTGGAATAGACATGAACAATAAAAGAAGAAAAAAAAAAAAATCGTGACCCAGCTCCTGGGGGCAGGGTGGGGTGTGAGAAAAAGAAAGGCATTAAGACATCGTTATTCTGCATGCTCTTGGAAACAAACTGAGCCACATGTGGAGCACCTGCAATATTGTCCTCTCGTCAAGCCAGCTGTGCTGGTACCCAAGGGCTTTCTTCCCTTCCAGAGGAACACTGATTAATTTATTTCCTGATCCTTACCTCTGTCTCATTCTCGCTTGCTTTTTTTTTTTTTTGGCATTATGTTTTTAATAAAATGCTGCCTGTGGCAATTTTTCCCTCTGCCCACAACGAAGATGGAGCGAACTCTGTTCCAGACTGTCTGCTTGTTGTTCCTGAATGCAGTTTGGCTGCGTTCATGCTGCTTATTACTTGGCAAACAGTCATGCAAGTGGGTGAACATCATATGTGTTTTCAGAAAGCTCTTGCTGAGGTGTGCCAAAAATTCCTGTCTCATCCTGGGTTGCTATAAGTGGTACACCTCACTGGAGGATTTTGGTGGGGTTTTTCCAGACACCTGTGTCCTACTGGGTTACATTTCCCAGTGTGACCCACATGACCCAGTTAGCCCGAGCCCATGGTGTCCCAGCCTGGATTTAGGGACACTGTTTCCTCACAATGCCTTGATCTATTGGCAGCTCTCACCTGTTTTTGACCTCCAGCAGCTGAAAGGCCTTGCTCATGGGCAGAAAGCTGACGACAAAGTCAGAGGTTTGTTGAAATACAGCCAAACTGTGAGGTTCCTGGGAGGACTGAACCCAGGAAATACATTTAAAACTCTTGACTAATGAATGCTTTGAGCACCATCTAATCACTTCATGAAGAG
>KZ505743.1:1017456-1045251 GCA_002844005.1 Limosa lapponica baueri
GATTCTATGACTCTATGATTAAGCCCATCCCCCTGGCCTGCTGTAACACTGCTGAGGTCAATAGGTTTGACTTCAGTTCTTTGACCTGTGACATCTGTGGATTATAGGCAAGACGTTTAGTACAAACAATGCGCTTTTCCCACCAACATGTGGAAAGTGCTCACAGACTAGCTTAACGAATGGTGGTTCTTTTCTTTACATGTTTTCATATAGCTGCTAATGATAGAGAGTATCAGGTTCAAAAATCCTAGCGGGAAATACAACGAATTTTTACAAAGAAATTTTTGCCTTTCAATTTTCAACTGAGCATTTTTACAATCCTTGGTGAGTCTTGATTTCCATGTGGGCTGGCTAGGCTGGAGCTCTGCATTTTTGCACTACTTACCCTGATGTGCAAAATCAATCTTATCAGCTTGTAGTAGAGATGGAAATTTATGTCATGGACAAATGCATGAAATAAGCTTTGGATACAGGGTCAGACAGGTCAAATGATGATGTTCATCTCTTTCATCTCCTTTTCTATATGTGCAGCCAGTACATTAGCAATTGAAATCTGTAAGTGCTATAGAGCAAATGATTCCTCTCATGATCCTAGCACCATGTTTCCTGTTTGAACCACACTTCCTGGAAATAATAAAATTATTAACTTGAGGTTATTAAATGCTCTGATGAATAACTTGTGTGTGCTTGTCACTCCATTTCGCTATACTTTATGGTAAGAATTGCATTTTTAAATACTGGCTTTAATTGTCTTCAAGAGTAATTAAAATGAAATTATAGGTATTGTGAGCTGTATACAGTGCTTTCATTAAGACAATAATTATGGGGGAAGGGCTCTTAATCAGCCAGGGGGGAGGAGCTCTTTTTTTTTTAAATGTCCTATGCAAGCATCTCCTACATGATTGTACTAAGCCCATCAGGCTCAGCACTCCAGGACCAGAGCACCGTCTTTGTCTTCCAGTTCTAAAGAAACCCAACAAACTAAATACTGAGGGTATTTTTATGAAGAAAACCATAAAAAACCCAAACCAAACCAAACCAAACAAAACAGAAAATAAATCCCTTCAGGAAGAACTGCACAACTGAAGAGAAGGGTGGCTGGAAGGGCCAAAATGTTTAGTACTCGTTTGGGTCTATCAGTCTTCTCTCTACCTACAATCAGGCAATAAAAGATTAATTCTCAAACGAGCACTGGATAAGCCAGGGTGGAAAACACATAGATATGTCATATTCTTTTAGCCTTATTTATTTGGATGAAATTCATCCTCACAATCCCAGGTCCATTCATGCTTGTCTTTGACTACTGTGACTCTCCTGCATAAAATGGGAGTACGTCTGGCTCCAAATCCAAACGCATATCATGGCTCTGTACCAAGACAAGCACTTTTTCCCAATGTCCAGCCTGAACTTCCCCAGATGCAGCTTCATCCCATTTCCTCGTGTCCTGCTGCTGGTCACCAGAGAGATCAGCACCTCTCCCTCCACTGTCCACCTTGAGGAAGTTGTAGACTGCAATGAGGACATCCCTCAACCTTCTCTTCCCCAAGATGAACAAGCCAAGTGACCTCAGTCACTCCACATAAGTCTTGCCTTTGAGACCTTTCACCACCTTGGTCGCCCTCCTGTGGACACACTCCAATAGTTTGATGTCCTTCTATATTGAGTGCCCAAAACTGCACACAGTAATCCACGCAGAGGTGGGGGGCGCATCAGTGCAGTGAGTGTAGAGTGGGACAATTGCCTCCTTTGACCAGCTAACTATGCTGTGCTTGATGAGAAAGCACGATCCTCTTTAGTGGGAGGAGTAACTAAGTATACAGACACCTCATGGGGAAAAGCCACGGAGAGCAGTTGGCCAATGAAGCTCTAGTGCTCAGAATAGATCACAAATCTAACAAGATTCAATAGCATCTTGCTGTTACAAAAGAAGGTGAACATCATACTGTGATGTATAAGCAGCAGCAGTGGCTGAGAGATGTACAAAGTGATCCTGCTCCTCTTTTAAACCCTGGCAAGGTTTCAGAGGACTGCTTTGTCTCATTTTGGGCAGCAGAATAATCAGAAGACTTAGAAATATGGCCTCTGAGGAAATGTGGGAAGAATTACTGTAATTCAGAATTAGAAAAAGAAGATAATTAAAGAGCAATAAAATAATCAGCCTTTGAAGATGTAGAAGTTGCAAGGATGAAAAATGTGCGTTGGCCCTAATCATGGTAGATGAATCAAGCACAGCAGGGAAAATCTAGAGTATCCATTAAGAAACTCTTATGGGAACACTGCAGAATGTCCAGTAATTTTGGTCATGAATAATAGCCTAGGCAAAGGTTAGACACTAGTTCCCTGGTATCACTGACCCTATATTAGGATGCAGGTCATACAGTCTTGATAACATCTTGAGATCTTTTCCTGCCACAGGGGTTGCAGTTCTATGTTCAGTCTGTGTCTCCAAAGGTCTTAGTTCAGGGTGGTCAAGAAGCTGGAAATTTTGTTCTATGGGAAATTCCAAAATGTGCTGGGGCACGGAGGCAGGACATCCTCTTTCATAACTCACCACAGAACATCGATTCTTCTCATGGAAAGGAAGATATACAAAAACCCCCAGACATTTGGATTGCTTCAGAATAAAATCAAGTCTGGAAACTCAGCACCCTGAGGCCATACAGCTTAAAAGTGGCTTGTATGCCCTTGACTCCATTTTTTAACCTTGGTAAAGAGCAAGAGTAAGAAATCGCTGCTCAGCTGAGGGGCTCAGAGTCAGGGAAGTGCATTTGTTACAGCCCCCTGAGCTCCCCATTGCTAAGCTTGGATGCCCCAAACCCACCAGTGTCATCATGGGTTACACAGCATGGAAATATATTCCCATCACTATTTAGGCAGGATGGCAAGAAATGATCACAGGTCTGCATGTATTTCCCTAAAGTCCATTGAAATCAAATGTTTTCACAGGAGACAGCCTAAACCAAAGCAACATTCTCTGACAAATCATTTTTGTCTGAAAAATCCCAGTAAGTTTTAGTTTTACTTCCCTTCTCTGCCACATGCGAGATGTCCAGGAGTGCTTTTTGGAAGAGACATCCTGTGTGTGGCACAAGTCGGTTACCAGAGGACACACCAGCAGATGGAGCACACGACTAGGCAGCGCTGCTCTTTGGCTCTGTAAAACCAATCAATATTCTCACTGTTCACTGCTCGCAGCTTCAGACAACAGAGCTGGCGGATAGACGTCTGGACTGGCCACCAAGCCTGCAGTCCAGCTAGGGTTTCCTTGCTGCCTGTCTCCAGAAGACCTGCTTTGATGTTTGCCACCAAATTTCTTGGCTGGCTGACTTATTTGTATGGCATTTAAGCTTAGCTCATACACTTTTATTTAGGCCATCATTGTATTTATCCCCACAATTTCCTGTTTCCCAAGTGTTTAGTACATCCTACCTCTAACCAAAAAATTCTTGAAGCTTTTTGCAAGTCCCCAAAGATTTTGCACTTTGACCGAGTCTCCCCTGCCATGAGCTCTTAAAATCACCTAGTTCTTCATGTGTGTCAAACTCTGAAACTTCCAACCAAGCTTCATCAGTAAATTTCATTAATATATGACTAACTTTTCTGAAAGGCTTCGTGATGAGAGCATGAAGCCACATTAGCCCAGAATCAATACGAGTACTTGAGTGGTATCTTTCTTTTTTTCCTCCTCATTTTCGTCTTTCACTAGACTGTCCTGCCCACCTTATCTTTTCTGCTTCCCATCTTATGTAGGTTTTCCCAAATGATACCACATCACATACTTAAGAGTCCAGCCTAGAAAATACTTCTTTTCCCAGCAAGCTCCCTGGTTAACCTAGCACCACTTCCCTCTGCTAAGCCCGTATCACACTATGTCCCATTTTTCACTCACCACTGTCTCCTGTTAGAGACTCCAACAATTTTTCTAAAGCCACAGTGCAAGTTTTCACAAAAATAGAAGTTTTAAGTTCCTTGTGCATCATTCTTCTATAAAACATGACAACTTACATTTCTTTCTCTCATCCTTTGTCTTATTTGGTTTCCCGAGGCCAAGTTGGTCTCCCGTGTTGTACAGTGCACAGTGAAGCCAGGATGTTCCTGTTACCGTAGTTCTGGCAAGAGCAATGTGATCATCATTTGAGCATCTGGACAAATCCATTACTGAGAAAAAGCAGGCAAAATGACACTCCAAGATACCAACCTGAACACTGCTTTTGCTTCAGCTTTCAGTCTTCCTCCTTTTGCTACTCTGATGTTTTTCCTACAGTGCCAAATACTGAAAATCTTCCTCTGAAAAAATGTCCAGGCATGAAAGAGGGCACAGAAAACAGAGCAAGAATAAGAATCAGTATCACCTGGCTCAAAAGGGGCAAGATGTATAAAGCTGCAGCTGCCAGTGCCAGTGCCGGCCAAATTTAAGGAGTCACTTCCCAGAATGACAAGCTGGGTGAAAGTTTCTTGGACGAACAGGGTTGTGCAGAGGACAATATAAACTGCACAGTCCCAAAGGCAGATGTTATTTTCCATTCGCCTCTGCTGTTTCATGGCAAGTGCTTTCATCATACTTTCCAATTTTAAATAGCTCTGTAGAAATCAACGCCCTCCAAGTTTCTTAGAAGAAAGAAATTACTTCAAACACAGATGTTCTGTTTGGATGACAGAACTATTAAGGGTCTATGTCCTTCACTATCTATTATTTGGCTTTATCTTTCACAAAATAAAGATTTTACTAGGTTTTTTTAGTGAATTTAAAAAAATGTGATCAATTGTATGTAAATTATACATGACCTACTAAGGCTTAAAGCAATCATCTCTGTTGGACTTTTTCAAGACTGCCCTTTCAGTATCCCTTTTATTATTGAGACTGCTTTAAAACAAACTTTACCCTGATACATACAAAACCCATTACTGTACTACAAAGTGTCCTGACTTCTGAAAAGGCTTTTCTAGGATCATTGGATGGACCATGCTATTTGGGGGAAGATTGCTGCAGTGCCAGGGCATATGCAAGTTTTCTGACGACCCCATGATGGGTACTACTTCAGCGCTCCACCCCTGCAGCACAGCTATGTGGTGCATTCACGCACACACGTTACATTTAGCAGAGGTTAATTGTTCACAGGACCATTGTTTCCTTCTGTGGGTTTGCCTGGAAACCTTTGACGTTCTCTTTATTGTACCTCTTGCTGTGCAAATTTCCTTGTTTTGTTTTGCTTCTCGAAGTAATTTTTGGCTGATTATTGTGTAGTTACAGAATTAGAGTAATAACATCTAATTGTACATCTGAAGCAAAAACATGTAATTGTGGGAGAGTAGATTCAATATAAAGAAAGAAAACCCCTCCACCAGGGTTTCTCGTGGTTTGCACAGAGCATTTGCCAGGCAGTGCTGCTTTGATTGCATCTAACCTGCAATTAGCATGTGCAATTAAGACATAATGAATGTGTGCAATTGCATTATTTCAGGATCTAATAGTAGCAATATTTAGCAGTTACTGTACTAGACACTGTGTTTATAAGCTCAAATGATTTATCAGCATTGACCAATTATGCCACAGGAAGGAGGGCAGGTGTGTGAGCGGGCCTTACCTACAACCCATTTCCAGGATGATCATACTTCACTCTCCCGTTGAAAGGTCATGGAAGTAGCCAGCAGGGGAAAGAGTCTGGGCAGATTTGGCGCTATCAAAAACAGAGGACTCAAATGACACTTCCAGCTTACCCTTGGCTTGTCACAGAGCTCATGTGTGACATAATAGAAGAAAGCAGACTTAGCATTTAGTATTTCTGAATTATTCGTCTCTGCCTTCAACATTTCGTATCAGTTTTGTAAACCAAATCATGCTACCCAAGGATTTAAAACTAAGAATTATTTGAGCATGAACTAATGCTGTGATGTGTGTGTAAGAGGAAGCCTCAGGCACGTAACAGGTTTTTACATGCTCTTACCTGGCATTCTGGGATACAGCTCTACCAGTTCTACCAGGCTTTTCTTAAGGACGTTTCTTGTTCTTTAAGGGTCAAATGGTACTTGAAAAGCATCTTAATGCATCACTGAAGGATACAAATGAAAATAAGTTTCAATTCAGTCTCACAGAAATAAAGATAAATCTGAATCTCTAGGCACAAACCTTAAGTAGATAAACTGAGATGTTCTGAGTGCCAAACTGCTGGTGTTGAAATGAAAGATCCCAGCGATAAAACTCAGGGTCCGATCCAGTAAGGGCTTCCACTTAAATCAGTGGGAGTTAGAAGCACTAAAATCATACATAGCCAGACCCTATTGATTTGTATGAATCTATGACAGAAAATCATACTAGAAATCCTGAGGCCAGGACTGCTTGTTCCAGGCATGATGATTTGTGTGAGTGATTTTGTACATGGATCCAGAACAAAATGCTCAAAGTTCTCACAAGATGCATCCACACAACTGAGAGCAAAAACTGCCTCGGCATCCCTTCGTAATATTTCCTTCATTTCCTATTGAAAAAAGATTAAAAAAAAAGGAAAGTAGAAAAGAGAAGTAGACAAAAATAATTACAAACGGGCAATGGATCAGTTTCTACACTGATTTATACCTGTACCTCACTACTTTCAGCACTTGGCTTAGCATCCTGAGAGGAGATGATGTCAGTAACTAGGAGAGGGAGCTCATGGGCCAATCCCATCTAGCTAGACAAGTCAAAAAAATAAATAAAATTGCCATTTCTGCAAAAACAATTTAACTTCTGCATTTGAAAGCAAGAGTAAGATAAACTGTGACACATTTTCATCTGAGACATTTATTAAAGATGATATGCGCACAGCACACAGATAAACCACAACCTGAAGTAAAGTTGAACTAGGTTTCACATTTTAAAGCTGTGCTGGCAGTTTGTTGCTTCTCCAGGTGCAGAACTCATGGGTACCTTCCTTATATACATCTCTGTGATTTTAGATTGACAAATGACAAACACAGCCTGTATTTGTAAGGGTGTCATTTACTTCCCTTTTAATTAAAATCACCGGCTACAAAACAGACATTTTATACATACCAGTCCTAAATAGGCAACTATGAGAAAATGACACTAATTCTGAAATTAGACCATCATATTGTGCATGTGCGACATGATGAAGGGTCAGAAATAATAGAAAATATATGGAGATTAGATAAGGTACTCACATCACACTGGAAGATTAACCTATACCTTTGAAGAAATCAGTGCACGTTTTTTGAAGACCTATTTTTTGCAAACATAAGAAAAGTTCAATTTTGCTCTCATTTAAAAATACTATAGCCACTACTGCTACAGAAAGGGCCTGTGTTACTTCAGTCTGACATCTGCCATAAGTGTCACAGTATCTGGAAACAAGAAACGTACTAACAACATGATGAGAAACAAGACAGTAATTCTTTTTTGATAGTAGCAGTGTCACAAAACACCATGGACCAAATTCTTAGCTGACGGAAGGTGACATAGCTTCCCCTGAATCAAAGATCAAGTACTCACCAAGAATCTGGATCATAATCAAAACATCCTGACACTGTATTCTGTTTTTCCCTTCAAGGTCAAAATAGAGAAAGAGAAGGGGTAACAGACCCATCTAACTCAGAAGCAACAGCAAAGTCATCCCATCCGTCCAGCATCCCTTGCGTCCTCTCCACTCAACCCAGAGTGGCTGGGAGGCGAAATAAGCCTTACAGGCCCTGAATTTAGTTAGGGGCTTTCCAAGATCAGGATAGCTGGTATAGCCAGAAGCACAAGGCAATAAATGATAAAGTAATCTGGGCAGAATCCAGGGGCCACGTTGTGATATTCATTTTTATATTAATACCAATGTGGGGTTAAAGTCCATTGGCTCACTATAATAGCACAAGAATATTCATTTCCAGGACACTGTTAAAGGCATCTGCCAAGTGCTGCAGGGTGACTCTTGCTCCTATCTACTGCTTTGATAGCGTCACCTCCTTGGTTATCATGACCTTGTTAAACTTTCCATACCCTCATCCTGGAGATTTGAAGTAGGAATGTCATGCAATGTTGGATCCTAGTACAATGTAGGAAATGAAAACAAGAAAGCATTGTGTTTAATGACAGCTCTCAGCAGGACAGAAAACATTATAGCAGAAAGGCTCATATTGGTCAGTGCCACCTGAAACACAGAATAAGGAACAAACATTAAAACATTAAAGTAGGTGTTGATTACAAGGTCAAAGACATGGTTATTTCCATTAGTTTGCTGCAAGAACTTCACCCCAATACATACATTTCTATCTTTATAAAATAGGTCATTTTATAGAATAAAAACACATCAAAAGTATAGTGTAATTCTTAACACAGAGACAAAGATTAGAACTTAATTTTGCAACTTAAGATTGATCAAAAATGTTCAGACTATTCATATCCTATAATCACAGGCAGGCCTTCTCTGATCACCACCACCTTAATTTCACTGCCAAAATATAAATTATACTTTGATAACATAAGAACAAGTCATTTCAAATATCTAGGAAAATACATGACAAATAAGTCATTTTGCTATATTCTTAATATATATTCACCATGCATAAAAAATACACTTCTTTCAGGTAAATTTTTTTTCTTTGTTGTAATTTTAAAGTGCATCTGAAAGCTGCTAAATACATCTTTACACTTTAAAAAAAGAGAAAGGTGAACAGCCATTCAGAAATGATAGGTAACTCCTTTTAACAAAGAGGTAAGAAGTTCTAAGTGCTATTACAATATTCTCAGCTCTGCTAAAGTGGTGGTGATATTTTAGGGGGGCAACATCGGCAAACACTGACTGGGCCCAATGATTGTATTTCATAGAATCACAAAATCAGTTAGGTTGGAAGGGACCTTAGCAGGTCATCTAGTTCAACCTGCTCAAGGCATGGTCAATACTGGTTGCTCAGGGCTTTGCGTGGGCAGGTCCTGCAAATCTCCCAGGATGACGACTGCACAACCCCACCAGACCCCTGTCCTACTGTCTGCCTGTGCTCACAGCAGAAAACCTGGGCAATCCACTGAGTGAGGGGGCTTGAGGAACTCTTCATATAAGTTCACTATTTCCAGTCTTATCAGTGTAATCACCAACCAGGCCTCTACCCTTAAACACATACCAAACTAAAATATTGACAGTAGGCAGAGTATTAACTAGCATTTTAAAGCTTGCCGAGCTAAATCTACTCCTAACAGTAACTTCAGAGGAGTATTGCCTGCGTATGGAAGTGACCAGTTTGAAGTACACTGTGCACACGCATTTATGTGCACCCCATAAACAGCTGCCCTCCCTGGGACGTAGACACCATTTTCGGAAGTGCTCCCATCTCGAGGAAACACTTCCCAGAATGGCAGCAGTGGTGCTGCAAGCACTGGCCTGCCCCTGGCCACTCCCAGCCCCCGTCAGCGAATACTTTCCTGTGAAGGGGTGTTCTACCTGAAAAGCTCTCAACATCATTCAAAGCTATATGTCAAGCTTTTAACTACCTTTCACAAATTAGCACCAGAATGCTGCTGCCATTCTCTCTTCATAAGTGTCACACATGAGCAGCACCTGGTCCTACGGAGCTACAGCTACAAGTCCTTAGCAAGCAGTTCAATTTCATCCAGCAAGAAGTCCATGTCCTCTCGACTAACTTGTGGGCTGATCACCACCTGGCGGAAGAAGTTGACTTTGCCCCGGTGAGGCTGGTACCCAAGCATCATGCTGCCCTTCTTCATCATCCTTTCTTTAATTATAGGAGCAACCTAAAAGTCGAAACAAAAAAGGGTTATGTCACACCCAGAAATACAGCAGATTTTGGAAGAAACTGTATTTTGTGACTTAAAAAGCTTTTTTCAAGTGTCTGAGTGCACCCATTGCCTGCCTCCCAGTATCTTCCCCAAGAAATATTAAAGCTCAGACCTGCAGGTTTTGAGGCAGCCTGCGCATTGAGACCCTCAGGTTCTGGGACTCCTTGAAGAATCAGACCAAGACCTAAAACTCTGAAAAGCCTGCTGCTCGGCGCACTCATCTGTGGCATGGGAAAGCCTGGGTTAAGGTCCCTAGTCTTCCTGATTTAGATCAAAGGTTTGAACTGAGGAAAAACAGCTACTGCAGCTGGTAAAAGGCAGGGCTTCGCTCCTTGTGCTAAGCTAAGCCTGGCTACTCACCTTGATGGCCCTTCTCCCGCCATATCTGCAAAGCAGCTTTCCTTAGAGGACACTCTCCGTTGAACCCCTGTGAAACTTAAGCTGCCAAAGAAGTCAGTGTGATGCAATACTAAGGGCAAAGGCCTGATCCTGGAGCTTAAGATTTAGGGTGTAAGTACCATTTGGCCACACCACTCGTGTTGAATGTGATGAAATCTCACAGGTGTCTCACTGCAGAAAAAGACCCCATGAGTAAGACTGGCAGAGTCAGGTCCTTATAGCTGAACATTTGATCTCACCCCAGCAGAGCTATTAACCTTGTCCAATTAATCTTGTGCTTAATTTTAAGCATGTGACTAGTTCTGTGTTCTCATGCTTGAAATCAGTCATAAGCTTAAATGCATTGCTGATTAAACACTTCCTTGGAAGACAGAATTCAACATAAGTATTTTGACAAAAGCAGTATTTTTTAAAATGTGTTGCATTTTAATATATTACTAATAACATTAATGTATTTCAGAACAGTGCATTCCTTTTCTCCCTTTTGTGATAGTTTGACTTTGAACTAAGCAAATAGGTGTATAACCTAACCTTGGTTTCTGCATTAATTTATTTCAGCTCTAAAAGTTAGTGCCAGAAAGTATCACCTGATCTGCAAAAGAAAAATGATGATGCCAACCTTGCCTTACTACCGTTATTTTTACATGGCACATTTTAGTAGGCAAGTCCCATACAGTTTACTTAGAAACAGCTGAAGATTTCAACACTAACAGCCTAGCTTTCACATATTTGCTTAGTGGTAAATGTCTAAATTACCATTGTTTCAAGATGAATATTGAATTTAGAGAAGGAGTGTTTATGGTTCTAATTTAATTTGCCTCTCTGATTTTGGTTTACCTTGGTGACAAAGCTATGTGGTTTATTTAGTGTTTGTTTTTTAAACTATGAGAGTGATAGAGTCAGAATTCTAATTAAACTCCAGACTGTGATATCAGTATGAATTATGCACATGAAAGCAATTAATATCCTTTCAGAATGCAATGTGCAACCAGAATTTTGGGGGTTTGCATATTGCAGCAAGCAAAAAATGAGAAGTAAGTAAGTTGTCAAAGTAGTTCTAATAAACATTTGGGAAACAAGAGGATAACAACGAGGACAGCAACACTCAGGTAATTCTGAGTAAGAGTATGTTAAGAGGCATACTGCGATACCTTCAGTCACATTCAATAGCACCTTTTCCCATAAAATCTAATGTGGAGCTCCAGGTGTGCCTCCTGCATAAAGATCCTCATGAAAGCTACCAGTGAAAATGCAGTTCTGCTGTGCATCTGCAATGCATACATCATTTAGAAACAGAAGTCATCAAATATATCCCTATACCATCACCTACCTGGGTTTATGTCTGCCTAGTAAATGATTCAAGGATTCCTCAAATTTCTTGTTTTATACCTCAGAATAACTTCAGACCAACCTCATTTAGTCCGTACTCAAGAAAAAAAAACCAAACAAGCACTGGAGTTCTTCTCCAGGACAGACAGGTAGCTATTTTGCATGAGATGGCCACCTTCATCCTGAAAAGTATGTCACTCAGCAAATGATCCTCTGTGCTTCAGACCAGATAGTCCAAACTGCATCCTAACAAATCGCTGAATGCTCTACTGTTCAAAACCTGGGCCTCATAATTGTTATTGCATAATTTGCCAGTGGTGGAGACAAATGGGAACACTCCTGGTTATGCATGCTAATGTATGGACCTGCAACACATGTTCTCTTAAACAGTATTCTCTCGACTTTGTTTTTAAATTTTTTAAGTTTTCTTAACTTAGGCATGATAAAAATTATTCTACTTTTCCTACAGTTTTCATATGTTGAACCCTTTAACAGCACACAAGGCTTCTTTTTATTCATGCCAGCTATGAGCTGAGATAGCAATGACACTGTGACAATGCTCAGAAGACATTGCGCCCAGGAGGCATTGAGCTGGGCACCATATAAATACAGAAAAGAAAAAATTTCTCCACCCCTGTACTTGACAAAAACCCCCAAGTGACTTCTGCTCGTGGAATAAAGACACTACAAGTGCAAGGGGAGAAGTGAATTCTTCTTAACATACTTTCTCAAGCTCCTTCCTTAAGATTCAAATCCCTATGGCAACTTTTAGCCTTTATTGATGTTCCATCAGAGTTATTTCATCTTTTGTATCACACTATTGATTCTCTTCATCTCAACACCCAGTGCTCCATAATCCATCATCCCAAAATGTGCAGTAGCACAAACGGAGACCATGAAAACAAAAACATTTAGAGCTTCAGCAATTTGAAGACTGTAAATATACTGCATTTCAGAAGGTCTTCTCTCATGGAAAGGAAAGGTTGAAAAACCTCACTTTTGTTATCTCATTTATTATCTCATTCATCCCCCATGCTAATGAAGTTGTTCTCTTAATTTGAAGTGCACCCATCCCTTTTTGAAGGCAAAACAAACACTTCCCACTTAAAAGAAACAAAACATAAACCTGTTTTATGGGCTTTTGACAGAATTATTTTTTGAAATATTTTCCACCAAGTATTTTGCATGTTCTATTTGCTAACATGATGCTGTCAGTGTTACAAAACTATCAGGGATCCTATCCACAGAAAGCAGTACAGAAAAAAATATATGCACAAATGTTTAAGTACATGTGTCGCAAAAGAACCATTAAATGATACATGCATGCTAAGGCCTGGACTTGAGGAGCACAGGGTATGACTGCTAACTGAAAGTAAAGGCTGGTACCACTTTGCAGCAGAAAAATTAGACCTATAAGGAGCTAATTGCCTAGTGAGGAGTTCAATGTGTTTAATTCCCACTCAAGTCAATGAGACTGGAGGATGCTCAAATATGAGAAAGACCTGCACAGCCTCATTCAGGATAGGGTCCGTGGAAAGCAATTTAGTGAGAGTGAGATTGCTTCACCAGTCCAATTATTTTACTATGGAACTTACTTCAAATTGTAAATCTAATTCTTTATGTGGCCCGTCAGTGGGACAATCTCAGAATTTTAAGTGTAATGTATCCTAAAACTGAAGTCCTCTTCTCTCCTTTGCTCCCTTCACCTCTCCCTTCCCACCACTGGCCTCCCCTGCCAATCCATGTTGGAGAATATTATATCAAACATTCACTTCAGCAGCTGAATAGCTATCAGACGTACCCTTCTTCCACCTTTAAAGGTGGGGAGAAGGTGCAGTGCGTGGAAGGCCATCCTGCAGCAGAGCTGCAGACTGTGCGACCAGAGGCCCAGGGAACTGCTTTGCCTGAGGACTGATGTGTGCATCAGTCTCACGGTGCAGACCTACACAGAGGCTGTAACATCTTGTGCTTCCCTTAATACTAATAGCAGAGTTTTAAAAACTAGAGCAAAAACTACATATCAGTTTAGCTCCTTCTCCATCTACCTGGGTTACAGGATAGTATCTTCTCCCACTCTCAGCCAGCACTCAGCCACACTACAAACAACAGAAAGTTTTAGCCATAAAGTTTAAGCTGTTTTTATCAAGAGACCAGACTACAGCTGAACCTCATATATATTCACACGGAAGATGCCAATGTTCCTTCCCAGCATGTACACACACACCAAGCAGCCAAGAGATAAGTAGCCAAGACCATCTTGGACACTACAGCTAAAGTATTTAGTGTACCAGGAGGATCAGGAAAGCAATATATCTCCCTCTCCATATCTCAAGCATCCTTGAGAATAGCTGTTCTGCACAATCATACCACACAGCAATACCTTAAAAACCACTGTGTTCCCCCTAATTGACTTGTTAGTGGCATTCAAGGAAAGTTTCTCCAACACTTCAAGAATTTCCACCAAGCTCGGGCTCTGACTGCATAACACGCTTCAGCAACCACCATTAAAGACTGACTCATCAAGAGAGTTGAGCACATTATCAGCAGCAGAAGCATGTACCTAGTGCCTCCAAGAGCTAGTTCCCAAGTTTGGACACTTAAAATCCTTTCAGAGGACTCGTTGAAACACCTATTTGAGATAATTTCTTCTTCCAGCTAGCAAGGCCTCTGACACCATTCTCTTCGTAGTCAAGCTATGTAAGCCTGGTTTTTAAGCTAAGAAAATTTCCTAGCACATGGCTTTCTTGTGTAAAGTGACATCTCCAGAGCAGCTCTGTTAAATAGGTGATGTTCCCACCCCATTAGTCACAGCACAGTATTATGTTTTGGAATTCATCTACTGTAAGCTGCCTCCTGTTGAACAGTACAGACATTTGTAATTAGGATTGATTTGTAAAAGCTTATTCTAACTGCACGAAAAAAAATCATAATAAGATAACAAAGTGTCTAGCTTTTTCAAATCAGACAATCCTATTAACTTCTGAAATTCATACTCCACTATTAACAACTTATAGTTCAAGTCCTATACTTAGTCCAAAATAGCTGATGCTTTCTGATAACAAGGGACAGAAAAGAGTAATGTACCTTTTTGCTCATATGAGGTAAATGCACTGAGCTCCCAACCCCAACTGCACTAACGCTGCTGCTTATGGATAGCCAAATAAGTTGTCCTAAAGAGAAGCAGAATTTCCCAACAAGTATGCTACCTTGTTCTTCTTGCTGAAATAAAGAAAAGCACCTACTGGTTTTAATTAGCCTCTTATTTTTCTGCTCTAACGTTGTCTCTGACAATTGCAATTAACAGATATGCTGAAAGTGCAAGAAAGCTCAGGTTGGACAACTATAGAATAGCTTGCTGATGATGGAAAACCATGTCTGACATTGGTCATAAATTTCTTTCTCCATGTGCTCCCTTGATCTGTAAGGGTTCTCATTTTAGATCTAATACAGGATTTTCAAACTGTCCCATCACAAATTATTTTCTATGCCTCTGACACTGTACCTCTGTTACCTGAATGCTACCTGCACTGCTGTCATCCTCACAGACTCTAGTTGTATTAGTTTAGTCATACCAGCTCTTGACATATCACAAGAGCTTTTCTAAACTGTAGGCTAGAGGCTATACTCTTTAAAAGCAACATTCTGTATTTTTTTTTATTTTAACACGAAGGCAACAGGAATGAGTTGCAAACTGGTAACAATGCTGGGTAAAAATATTCTGCTGAGCAATGAATTTATGAAAATATATTGCTTGGGGGGAGGGGGAGGAATTTATGAATTTGACAAACAGCTCAAGTGGAAAGATAGCATTAGCCAGAAAAATAAAGAAACCAGAAAAGCCTAAAGGTTTTCTGAATTTTTGAAACAAAAATATTTTTATTCTTTGTTTCAAAACACTGTTTTCAATTAAAACTTAAATTCAATTGGAAATTGACCCATTTTTATTGCAGCCAATAGAAAAGGACTGAGAAAACTGAAACTAAGCAAATTACTTCATTTTAGCTTGTATGAAAACAAAAAATCTTTCTGGTCAACAAAACTCAAGAATTTATTCCAGCTTCTTAATTCAATGACCAAACCAAAAAATTCATTATTTGTACAACCATAAATATGTGGGATCAAAAGTGCTGACGCTGCTTAACTGAAATATCTGTAGAATTTTCAGCCCCTAGAAAAGACAGAAAGTATGAGAAAATTCATGGGACCGCCTGTTCTGTTGGCAAAATCTGGCTGGAAATCTCATGTCAACAGCTTTGAGTAGCGTGGATGACTCTGAACGTGCTAGCCCAGCAAGTACTACAAAGTCAGAATGCCTATAAAAACTGGTGTTAATGCTGGCAACTGCTATCAGAAACATTTTTCCAAATCTTTTGGAAGATTTGTGACCTGGGAAGACAGTTCCCAGGTCACTGAGCATCTATGCAACATAACACTGACGAGCTATTCCAGCTGCTGGCAGCAGCGACTCCCAGTCACCGGACCCCATTCTGCTCCTCTTGAAATTCATTTCAAAATCGCTGCAGACTTCAATGGAAGCAGAATGCAATTATCTAAATTTCCTCCTTATGTGTCTGCTTCAGGTGGCAGTTTGCAAACAGCCTTCAGCTTTTAGTGGAGAAAGCCACACTTGCAGTAAATCAATAACCTTTCTAGGCATCCACAAAAGCAGGCTAGACAGTGTCGGAAGGACGGGAGCGTATTAACAGCTCAAACTATTTCTCTTCTTCAAATACAGCCTTGACGAAATTTTCCAAGGTACTGAATACTGCACTAGAAATTGGCTGAAGATTTGTAGCTAGAAGACAAAAAAAGTTGTCCTTTTGACAAAATGGAAAGATCACATTCTCATGATTTCACAAAAATGGAAAACACATTTTGTGTTCTTGCCTCAAGTATTCCTTGCAATGGAATACAAGTTTATACAGAACAGTCTCTCTCATCTGACCACAAATATCTGTTTTGGCTCTCCCAGAAGGGGGAAATTTTCATTTGGAATTTCGTGATTGTTATTTAAAAGGCAATTTATTGGCTATTCAAAGTCTGACAAGTTATGGTTCCTGCTAGAAATGACCAGTTCGGATTCATGTATATTCATAAGAAAACAACTATTGTACAGTAATTGCCACCAAAAAAGTAAACAATTCAGTGAAGTATTTAGACACAAATTTAAACTTTTACATATGGGCTATTAATTCCAGTGGGTCTTCACAATATTGTTTCTTACCTTGTTTAAATGATAGCACAGTGGCTGAAGTACTGGATACAGACTCAACAAATCGGACTGGTCCCTAACCCTGCCAGAGGCTGTTTGGACAAATCACTCCATCTCTTTTGGGTAACATGTTTCTTTTTCCCTTCACAGGAGGCATATAACCCTTCAGGGCAGTGAAGTCTCTATGTGTTCATACATCTATTGTAATCAGTCCAGATATCTCGAGGGTGCTCTGTACACTACTATGATATATATTAAATAATTTCTGTGCCAAATAGGTCTCACAGACATCTGTCCCAACATATCTGCTGCATTTCACAGAGTGACTGCAGAAGATAACTTTGATATCAATGATACCAATAACTAAGAACAGTAGCTGGCATTTTAATGTTGACCATTGGATGCTATACAAGTGAACAAAACACTTTCACAAATATTTGGAAGTAATAGTGCTTTCAACATATTATAACACTGAGAAAGTATCTCCTTCACTGTTAAACATCTTTTCTTGCCTTTTGCTGCAACATCAGTTGCTGGCTTTAAAACAACAGGCTTTTTCCCTTTCGGTGATAATTAAAAACAAACTCAGACCATTTATCAGCTGTCACCCCAACCGGGACAATCGAAATACCAAATATTTGCACACCCAATCACAGCTTTGTTCTTGTAGCCAAGGCGCTCTGTAAAACCCAAACATGTTTTTCTTTTGTCTAGAATTTGTTCTGGGCCCACATCCCTAAACCACTAATAAATTATTGCCGTACACTATTGCGCCAGTGTTCCCCTTGTGCCACACCAGGCAACAAAAGGAGAAATAAGCACATTTGTCAAAATAGCAGTAACCACTTCCACATTCTTTGGAGCAACTAACATATCAAAGGAGAAGAGATGCTGCTGTATTTCTGTCCTGGTACTGACACTCCCCGTGCATCTTCAACTCAGGGCTGTGCAGTATGTCTATGCTACCATATCTTGCACATCATTTTCTCACCTGTTGCTTTTTGCCAGAAGACACATTAATGAAGACCACAAATCACTGACCTGACCAATAGGAGATGGCAGGCGGGCTGGCTTCGGATTTTGAATGCCTTAAATGACTTCTTTGTGCAATAAAAAATAGCCTTCAGACAGAGGCTTTTACACTAATGGTATTTGCCTCTGAAATGGAGGAGCCAGAACAGACAGCACCCAGAACAGAATCAGCACTTAAGGAAGTTTGTGTATGTTTTCACTTACAGCTAAAACGTACATTGGTGAACAACACAGTTTTCCAGGTGCACAGTCCCATGTTGTCTTCTGTCTGAGCACACGCGGCTTTTCAAGACAATTCACTTGGATTTCTTATTATGTGTCTGTCATTTCTGTGTTGCTTTACTGAGGTCTTATTAACAAGCCATGTGGAAAGTGTAGGCATTAAGAAAACTCCAAAGGCTAGCACACAATGCTATGAATCTAGCGCTCTGATCTGTTTAAGCAAGAGTTGAGCGCTATTGGTTTTATAAAAACAATTATTTTCAGAGCCTTCATAGCATACACAAGGTTTTTCTGTGCAACATTTTGTTAAGTTCCCATTTGAGTGACCAGGTTTTCCAGTCTTTCAACCCTGCCAAAGACAAGCTCCCCTTCTCCATCCAGGATGAAAGGGTAGCTTGCCATCTTGAAAGTAAGAGTAACTAAAAAAAAATATATCCTTTTTAGTTTGTATGCATAGGGATGAGCTTCTGTTCTACTCCATTGGGGGAAAAGAGAAATCGCAGCACAATGTGAATGTCTGGGGCTGGGAGGAGCACTTTACAATAGGAAGATTACATTATACGGTGACACAAATTCAAAAACTCGACACACTTCTGGTGTAGAAAACACAATGTCACTTCAGAAACTTGGAATGATTGCCAACTGTTAGGATTTTATTTACTACTTGCACAAGTCAAGCTTCTGGCATAAGGTAGCAGCACCTTCTGTATTTGCATTACAGTAAGGATTAAAGAACAGTAATGTGTCTTTGTTCAAATTTTTTAACCAGATCTAAAGAAAAAATGAGTACTAAAACAAAACAAGATATCTTTTTTGTCTTTTTTTTTCTCCTTTAAAAATATCATAATAACCTTCTCAGAGGCTGCTTACAATCTCTTGGGGGAGATGAAGGGATGGTGTCCACCAGGACCCAGACTGCTACTACAAAAGCAAGGCTGCTGTCTGACCTGATCACCCAATTTTACAAAGAAAATTATTCCCTTTCCCCCTCCACCCAGTGAATTATAGGACCAATAACTGTCAATTATTACAATTGTTTTGCCTATCTGAGATTCATTTATTTAAAGCCCGATCTGGACATGAAATAAAGGCTAACAAACTGTTCCACATGGAGCCCTATCAAAGTCAACACCACTTTCCTCGCATACATCTTGTCCCAGAACAATGTTCATTCCAGCTCAGCTTTCCTCCTCTCCTCATCCCCAGTGAGCATGTTTTCCTTTGTTGTTTTTTTTTTCCTTTTTTTTTTTAATCCACAACTTAAATGCAACATATGTTATAAACCTCTGTGCTTAAACACATGGGCAAGCAGGAAACTGAAAGAACCAACCAGGATCCCTAGGGTTTCAAAATTTCCAAAGTTTTCTTGCAGTCTGCAAGGGTGGAAGGTGAAGAGAAAACAATGATTTGCACCTACAAGTATTTGCAAACTAAAGAACCAAAATACAGGTAATTATGATTAATGAAAGTCTTAGCTAAATGGAACTAGACTGCAGTCAGTCCCTAAATAATTTAAGGGCAGTTGGAGGGGGAAAGCCACAATGGGCTCAAAATTTAGCATCCCTGTTGTAGTAATATACTTATCTCAAAAGAACTACATGGAATTAAAAATTCGCTAACCTTGGGCCTACCCTACACCCCTACTGATACGGCTTAGCATTCAGAGGCACAGATTAAACCCTCTAATCCTGTACACCAAATTGATTTGAGAACCTTATTCTTTTGCCAGTCTGACCAGGTATTCACTGTGGACCATGCCAAATGCCACAATTTCCTTTAGCTACCTATAAATTACACCAAAAAGGTAAAAATTGTACAATTAGAAGCAAAAGAATAACAGGGTGAAAAAAGGTGAAAACTTGCACGTTTTTGTCAGGCTTTCACACCAGTGAAAGAGAGAGAGGATGCGTGCACAAGAACAACCTTTTTGATCTCTGAAAGCAGTTACGCTCTCCTATATGAAACTCGTCCATTGAAGCCTGCTAGATTTCACTTTATTGAAAAGGTTGCACAGAATTCAATAAATACAAATAATCTTCCTACAAAATTTATAAAGTCTCCGATTGATCAGGGGCTCCAGAAAAGATTCTCTACATTAACCAACATTCACCTACAGAAGACTGCCATTGAAGTCACTGGGAGTTTTATAGCTGAATTCACCTGCAGTAGACTAACACATTTTTTCTTATAACTCTATTAAATTTGAAAGACAGGTCTAAATATCTGCTGAATAGATATCAATCTCAAGTATCTTCTATTGCTTTTAGAGGAACTTTTCTTGGTTATAAGAAATTTTGTAAGACTGGTAGATATTTCTGACCATAGCGACCCCTTTGGAGGGTAACAAGAAATTCCTCCCTTGTAGGCACGAAAAAGAAACATATTCCATCTCAACCCTCTCGAGACGCCTACAGTTAGAAAGGAATCTGTGCTTAAATATCTGAGGCACTAAATGAAATCTGAAGTCCTAGAGAAAACTTGGTATCTCAGTACACATGAAGGAGCAGGACTTCCTCTCACTCAACCCCACAAATATTTCTGACACCATTCACAACATTACACAAAATATAAAGACTGCTTAATTGAGCAGATGATGCAAGCTACACTTTTTCTCTGGCATTACTAGTAATTTGATTTTTTCTGAACATATCTGAAATTTCTACGTAACAGTAAGGAAGAGTAGCATTATGTGAAGAAAGGACAAAGAACTTAGGCACCACCTTTTTTTCTTGCTATTTCTTAAAAGAAGTGTTTGATGCAGCAGGAGGGAAGTGCAGCTCCCTTCTCCTATTGAAGTTGGTGATAGGAAACAGAAGAGTCCTAACCTAATAAGTGGATACTCATTTAAGCAGAGGCAAGCTTGAGATTCATTGACCTGAGAGCAAGAGGTCAATATTTATTCAGAGAACAATAAATCTTGATACTTGGTTCTAACAGATGTTAATCCAATGTATTATTAAATCCATCCCATTAAAGCTAATTAGATTGTGTGTCCTCATGAGCCTTGTTGCCAATAGTCATTAGTATTGCATGGGTCATAATTACTGTGCTTTGATAATTAAATCATATAATTTCCAATAAAATTAAATATCTTGGGGTAGAAATACTTATTTTTCTCTACCATGACTATATTATTGTACATTTCATTGGGTTCTTCCTTCATGCTGCTATAGCATTCTCCTGCCAGGACCAGCATAGCTAAGGAATCAAAAGCTATGTTTGAGCTACACCATTTTTTAAACTTTCTCATTTGTCTTAAAAACTTTATACTCTTAAAGCCACATCCAGCCACTATTCATGCACTAGGCAGGTAAGGAGTTAGGACACAAATCAGTAAGTAGCTGCTGTCAGGAAAAAGAAAAGGGAGAAGAAAAAGAGAAAAGAAAACAGGAAAAGAAAAAGGAGTCACACTCCTAAGTATAAGTGGAGAATTTCTTCTATTTTGGAGTTTTACAGTGCTTTCCATCCCCAAATTTCAATGTACTTCATAGATAGGAGAAAATACTGCCATCTCCATCTTAATCTCTGGAAGGAACTGAGGCACACAGAAAGGAAATAACAACCAAGCTCTTAACCACAACTCTAGCCAAAGCTAGACATCACTCAGGTATATTAGCGATTCAGCAAGCAGGAGGGGTTATTTTTAGTGCAAATTTGTCTTGTGAATACTCTTGCAGAATACATACAAACTCACTGCCATTTGGGTCAAAGTGGTTTCTTTCCTGAAGGAACCACAGCT
This sequence comes from Limosa lapponica baueri, assembly GCA_002844005.1. Classification (NCBI taxonomy): domain Eukaryota; kingdom Metazoa; phylum Chordata; class Aves; order Charadriiformes; family Scolopacidae; genus Limosa; species Limosa lapponica. Next base: position 1,039,162 of record KZ505743.1, read on the forward strand.
GAACTCGGGCATTAGGGTGCAATGCAGAATGCCCTACTTGCAGTGCAGATGACAACATCTCTGGTGGTTAGCACTCCATGCACTCGCAAGTGCACACCTAGGGCTGCTTACTGGTGTGAACCTCACTGTTGGTGAGGGCTTAGTGAGAACATGAGGGATCACAGAAAATCAAATCCTGGTCACTCCATCTTCTTTATGCCACACACACCATTAATATAGACTACAGTTCCCAAGTTTCAGGGCTGTATATTGACCCTTGACAGCATTTTTCCATCAGGACCTGCATTGTTTAGAGACGGTAGTTGCTATTTCTGTAGAAGTCTCACAGGTAAGAGGAGCAATAGCTTGAGAGGAAGTGTTAAGTGCACTGAACTGTACATCATGTGTCATCCAGAGACATGGCCTCCAGCACTGAAGGTAAAATGTAGAAAGTAGGATTCAATTGCCATCATTTTGGTAGTCTAAAAGTTGGACATTTAGCCTAAGCTAGTCGTTTAGGCTTTGCCTTTAATTAACAGAGAAAATGAAGCACCTCCAGAGAGTAATTCACCTCATCCTAGAGCAGGCATCTAAGACAGATGGGCTCGATTTGGAAAATCTTCTCTCCTCCTCCATGGGCTTCTAGTGGAAGACCTCCGCCTAAGTTTTAGAGGGCTAAAGCAAGGTAAAATGAAGTCTATAAAGACAGTTTATCTCAAACCAAAGACATCTAAAACAGGGACACCTTCCACTAGACCAGGTTGCTCAAAGCCCCATCCAACCTGGCGCTGAACACTTCCAGGGGTGGGGCATCCACAACTTCCCTGGGCAACCTGTTCCAGTGTCTCACCACCCTCACAGTAAAGACTTTCTTCCTGATCATTTTTGTGGCCCTCCTCTGGACTCGCTCCAACAGGTCCATGTCCTTCTTATTTTGGCGGCCCCCAGAGCTAGATGCAGTACTCCAAGTACTCTACTTCAGCCGCCTTCTGACATTGTACTGAATTGCCACTGCTTTGAAGTCTTTTCTGTGGTTGACAATTTTCACTGAAACTGTGGGGACATGTGCTTTGAATCGTTTTCTATACATAAGAACTCATTTGCATTTGATACCAGGAGCATCCCACTGGTCCTGCACATGCATACTGATCATTAGAAAACTCTGCCTTAAGAGTGGAGGTTCCTCTGGCTTCATCTGGCATGAACTTGAAATGGAACGTTAGACTAGGATTAAATGTACATATGCTTTTACCTCATTATCCTATCGTATGTTAAGTTCTCTGAGCTCAAAAACGTAAAATGCACTGAATGAGACAATGTGAGGTTTGCAGTTCTGATTCTGTTTGAGGAAGAGCCATCTTTAACCAACAACAGTTGTGAGAATACGTGCTAACACCATACTAAGGGCATGACTCCGCTCTCTTGACGCTACTTCCCTTCAGTTTTTAAGAATTTAGCGCACACAAATCCCTTTGTTGCACTGCTGCCAAGCTGGCTATACATATATGCAAAGATCCATTTTTCATGTACACATAGATTATTTGCATGCACATGTTACATGTGAGGAAGTGTATACATGTAGCTGTGTAGGACCAGTTTAGAACAAAAGTCAGACTTGCAGTGGACTTCTCCAAAAAACACAAACACAAAAAACAAGTCAAAGAAAAAACTCCACTTAGTACATGACGTCCATCTCTCCAACGTGCTACAGAGCAACTGACTCTCCACATCTCCACATCTAGCATGGCTACAGGCTACTGCCCTCCTACAAGCTTCAAACTGTTGTCATTTTACTTCCTTCAGATGATTCTCATTATAACCAGGCTGAGTGCTGAGTTAAAAAGTAAGTGTATGAATCATATCATCAATTCAGTTGTCTGGAATCTTGCTTTTCCATGCATTTCCTCATTGCTACACGGATCACCAGTGTAAAACATGTTGTAGCTGCATCAAATTTCCTTTTGCTGTTTTTAACCCTACAATTGCCTGTGAGTGGATACTTATTGAGTGTTATCCAGCTTCCTAAACAGTGACAATCTGTGCCTTCGCTGCCTGCCTCGCAGAAGTCGCAATGAGTTACAAATATTTAACTTGAGGTTATTGCCTAGGGGAATCTCTCTATCCAGCTTCTGGGATAAGGCTTCAGCATTGAGTGCCTATGTTCTGCTCAGGAAGAGAAAAAGAGGACTCTCAATTTAAGCCTAATTTAAGGCATGCCATTGCTCCATGCACCATCAGATCTCCTCCATTTTTCCACAAGTGAAGGTGGCTCCACAGCACTGTATCTTTTATCATCCATCGTGGGACCACTTCTCACATGAGGGCTGGTTCCACCAGCTTTTAACCATGACAGAAGAAGGAGGTACGCACGACAGTGGCTCAGAGCACTAGTCCTGAGATAGGTTTCTGCTGCCTTACTTACAGATATGCACAGATATGCTATCAAGACTATCTACGTGACACCCTCCTCCTTTCAACTTTTTATTTGAATTACGCTGTTAGCCCATAATGGCTATAAAGAAGTCCAGTGTGCTGTAAATTCCCCTTCTACGATCTAAACACTCCTCCTTTGATATTTTCTGCCTATCATTGGCTCTACACAGTATTGTATTAGCTTTCCCCATGTCCATCTATCAGCCCCCATTCCTGAAGATTATACTTTGATTTTTTAGGAAAAGGATTATTTTTAACTGAATGTCTTCAGTGGAATTCATTTTTCCAGTCACAGAATTCAAAATACATCTTGCAATCTTTCCCTACGAAGCCAATAGATTTCCCAAGGTACAGGATTAGAGCAGCTTTTATAATTTCAGGGTGGGCAGTACAGAAATGGTTTCTCCTTGGTTTGTTTTTAATCTTATAAAAATCTGTAATCATGTTTTCAGAGTAGTGCTCCCCCTTCTCTATTACTACCCTGTATTAACCACCAATAAGCAATTTCTACATTCAAAGACTAGGTTTCAGTCTGCAGCAACTATTTTAAGAACTGGTATATTTGAATTCCTATATTGGGGAAACAACACTAACCCCAGCTTGAAGTTATGGGATATTTTATGAATATTTCGTGATCACACAGACAGAAGCACTTCCTATGTTTATCAAACAACTGATTTAAAAATCAGTTCCAACAGGATATATGAATTTAGCAGCACCAAAGAGTTTTGGGTCTACCTTAATCTTTAAGAGAATTCTGCTAAAAAGACTACTGATTCAGGGACAGACAAAAAAAGTTTAAAAGCTTGGCAGGAAAACTGGTCAGTCTCATGTGCTTTCATTTTCCACGGTCAACTGTGACATTGGGAAGCAAAAGAAAGCACACGACTTGGGCTGCTTTTGATCACCATCTAGTGTATGAATTAGGGAACTGCACAAATTTAAGGAGAGGCTTCCCGATTTAAAGTTAAGCAGCAGTAGGATTAACAGTTCATCAGTTTTAGAAGACCTCAGATAGGCTTAGTGACCTTGAAAAAGTGGGAGTTTCCAGATGCCCCCAGCTACCTGATGAAACCAGATGTTTCATAATGACACCATTTTCTAGTAGTGCTGTGACTGATCGTTTAGGGATATAAAGAAAGCAAGACCTACATAGTGAACTAGTATCTTTTTCAGGCCAAATTACACAGTGAGAAAAAGCAACATGGTTTCAGGCAGGGAGTCCTTTTATCAAGTCTCTGTGTCATTTCCAGATGTTGAAATGCTGCATTCATTTCATTGTTGTCTGACTTTTTGTCAAGATTGTCAGAAATACTATTCGGAAAATTTTTCACTTACAAAAATGGATTGTGGGTTTTGTTATAACAAAAACTCACACCCTGATTGTGGCTGAACATTGACCCATGCAATGGGAACTTCAAGACCGGTAAATCAGTAAGACAACTGGACAAAGAAGACAACTAATACCATTGGGGATGAAAGTCCTTGACAGCTTTAGGTTATAATTTGCCTTTAGGTTATGATCTTTTCAGGTGACTCCGGATAACTTGTACAATGCTTTCCAATAGCACTGCCCAAGCAAGTAGCCCTGCCTTTCAGAAAGCATGCTGTGACTCAACACACAGGAACTCAGCGTGTTCACACTGACAAACTTAAAAAGGCTGAAACAAAACAGAAAACACATCTTTACTGAAACAGGATCATACCTTCAATATTAACTAATAATAGTGTAAATTTTCATCAAAGATTAGCAGGAGGAATATCAGGAAGTTACAGAAGACACACTCAGAAGAAGCCTTTGCCTGTAGACAGCAGAAGAGCCTTCTTTTTAATTGGAAAAATACTACTTTTCCCCACAATAAAGGCAGGCATGCTCCTGCTAATCCTTGTGAGGCCAGGCCAAGGAGCAAGCAAAGATACTTTAGCACCACGATTTAGCAGTAGCCTATAGTCACTGTTACACAAGATCTACCCATGCTCAATTCCTCACAGAGGGACTAGCCAGAAGGGATGTCTTTATGCCTGAAGTTCAAATCATCAGCTGAATTGTCGCTCAGGGAAAAAAAAAAACAACCACAAAACAAACCCCAACACTCAACTGCTGTTAAAACTGTATACTAAATCCTCAAGCATTACCGGATTCAGACACCATATAGAACACTCAAATGTCTAGTAAGGAGAGAACTGCAAAATCTTTACAAGCACCGTTTCATATTTTATTAGACACTGACCTCTCAGTAATGATTATTCAAAATACCTTATTCAAAATGACTTTATAGTCTAAGTCTTGTAAGCAATACATCATTTTATACAAAGGATTAAAAAAAAAAAAAAATCAAGGAAAAGATACTGCTGCCTGAAAGTAGGAGATAATTCGTGCTTGCTATAGTTTATTCTTTAACAGCTCATGCCTTCAAAACAGAGCTGGCAGTATTACTGAGGAAATTATGTTGATTTAAGAACTGGAAGAAATTTCCTCCCTTCCTTAAACATAGGGTTTTTTTCCTGACTGCACCAAATAGACATTAATAGTGTGTGCACTAATTAGCAGCTCCAACATATTACTGTTGTTCTGGTGCCCCCCAATGGTCACCTGCCTTTACTACTAGCTACGGCTTAAAAACCTCCGTTGGAAAAAATATGTTGCAGGTGTAATCCCCAAAGGCACGTGTTGTTTTTCATTCAGCTGGACCCCAGCTCTGAGCCCTGACATAGCTACTGGCACTGCAGATTTCCCATACGTGGTTCCCAGAGGTAGGCATGCAGGGCAGGTACTACAGCCAGGTATTAACCACCATCCCCAACCAACTCCAGCAGAGCGCTTTGGCAGCTTGAGCAACGAGCCCTCCAGGTCAACACAACTACCTCATAGCTACCTTTGCAAAAACGAACCTGATTCACAAGCACACATGCTACTTGCAGGGTTTCTGCAGAAAATTGCATGGCATTAACTGAAGTGAGGCATCATTCAAGCAGCCAAGACACACTGATACCCAGCACTGGCTGTGCCTGTCCTCCCTTCCCCAGTGGCCGCATCCCACTATCATGCACACTGACTGAGCACATCCAGTCAGTCTCCATCCTGTATAACAATCCATTTGGCACAGCGATGCATCCTGTCCCAGCTCACCAGCAGGGGTGGCATGCACCCAATATGATACATCTTCATTTCCAACCATATCGTGGCAAAGAGAAATTAATCACTGGCCTATATATCAGCACTTCCCTCTGTGAACTGATCACAGCCTGACTATACTCACTGCAGCCAAAGAAAAGGATTATTCCAATCACAAAGGGTGTTTCAAAAGACTTAATTTTCAAAAAACTTCAGGTGGAAAATACAGATGAAAGCTTGAAGCTCTTTAAGAAGACATTAGATAGCCAAAAGCTGCAATCCTTCAATCAAGAAAGAAGATAGCTTTATCTAAAAGCTCATCCTTGTTTATTGGCAAAGTGAAGATAGTAAAGCAATATTTAACAAGTTGAAAGGGGGAAATGGATCAGATAGCAATCAATACAAATGTGACATGGAGAAAATTTATCAAAAGGAAAAGAAAACCTTGATTGACAGGACTAAGGAGAGAAGAAACACTATAGTATATACATTAGTGATGAGTGAAGCCCTTGCTATGGTCAATCATTAAAAATGCAGGCAAGGCAGAAGTGTTCAATGGGCTT